>JAOUQT010040773.1:0-11119 GCA_025769995.1 Xyliphius kryptos
GTGTACCCAGCGATGGATTGGCGCCCTGTCCTGGGTGAATCTGCCCAGCGCCCGAGACGTTCTCCCCTGGTTCTCTCCCCCCAACAACCTTCATAAAGGAATAAACGGAAGATAATGATTGAATGAATGAATTTATATATCAGCGTGTATCAATATGATAAGTGGAACCAATCCAATGATCAGTATCAATTATTAAAAAGGCAGTTGTTTTTGAATGAGTAATGGCTTTGAAGTTTATATATTTAAAATGAACGTATTATTATAGAGTGAGGTATTTGACAAGTACAAATCTGAAATAAATATGTGGAATTAATATTTTGGCGAGCACAGCAAGCCGTGATGTCGTTTATGTCATAGTGTGTTGTGGGTGTTTTTACGATATTTTAAAAAAAGAATGAAAACAAAATAATTAACAAAGTTAGGGAACCAGAAGAGAGGGAGTACAAAAGGCTGCATAAAGCGTGTGTGTGTGTGTGTGTATGTGTGTGTCATTCCCTCGTGACGGAGCTCAGCTGTGTCGACTCTTATCAGTTTAACACAGATCACTGAGTTACCGTGGCTCCCAAAGTCTCCAGCTGCAAACGTTACAGCAGAGTTCAGTGGTTTCATCCAAGCGGGTTCCTTTTCTTTATAACAAGCGTTAAATTAATCTGAATTTATAATTACCAAACGTTAAACATATTCTGCCAATGGTGTAAGCAGATAAACTTGTCAATAACTATTAATTCTCAAATTTAATCTCAATCTTTGTGTTTCAGTTTCAGACTCGAGTGTTTGTATTTACCACATTTAAAATCTGTTGGGAAACCAACATAGACCGGGTGTCATAACAGCTCCTGTAGGGTGTCAAAACTTTTGACCACACCGTGTAACCCGCACTGCAGCTCTATAAGGTGTCTGAGTTTTATGGCGGTGCTTTTGAGAAGCGCAGTTAAACAGTTGGATCGTTGGAGTTTAATGACAGCGGAGGTCGTCTGCGTGATGATCTGCACACAGAAGCAGCTGAGCTGTAAAATTCTGTATGTTTCTGTGTAAAATGAGAAAAGACACTTTTAGTTCCGGCTTGGCTAATGTTTTTAAAGGTCATTTCACATCCATGAAGCCGGGCACGCTGTTGATTGGGCGATGAAGTGCAGCTATTATGGGAAAGAAAAGGAAACGTGATGGTTTCTATGCAACACTAAAAGAAAAGAGTCAATATGAAGGTCACGTTTGGGAGCTCGTGATCGCACAGCCCCTGGAGGATTATGAGAGTCACTCTGATCACAGATCAACACAACGGATGGAGACAAGAGAACAACGCGGAGCATGCTCACAGATCAATTTACGGATTAACTTTCAGATTACCTCTGTGAGAGTGGCAGCATGTTATAGAAGTTCCACTCAAGTTGAGCATTTTTTACTTTTTTACACTTTTAGTGAATTTTCCCACAGTGGAACAATAAAGTATTATCTTATATAATTAAAACGGGTGCTTAAATCTGATTGGCTGAGAAATTTCCGCGGCCGTGGCATTTTTGACAGTGACACACAGCTCGGACAGCTTCACATTCCTATCAATGCGTGATATACAATTCATTATTTTTCAGACATTTTTAATAAAC
This sequence comes from Xyliphius kryptos, assembly GCA_025769995.1. Classification (NCBI taxonomy): domain Eukaryota; kingdom Metazoa; phylum Chordata; class Actinopteri; order Siluriformes; family Aspredinidae; genus Xyliphius; species Xyliphius kryptos. Next base: position 1,605 of record JAOUQT010040773.1, read on the forward strand.
TGCATTCTGTAATTTGGTATTCTGTATTTGATTGTTAGAGAAACCAGAAACCTGTTACACAGCAATTGGTGTTCACTTTAAAAACCAAACTACATTACATCAGGGAAAGAATGCATTTAGAAATTAAACCTTGTTTTTTTATTTTACTGTTTTTAAATGTTTTATTAAAGCAATAAGGCACTCGGATTGTGCACTATTGTGAGTAAATCATGGGAAAGAGGTTTAACTGTCCTCCGCTACACAATGTGCCTAACAAACCCCTTGTTCGTGAGTTATTCACAATATTGCCACGCCCTCTTTTACCTTATTGCTTCATTATCTCATCTTATCAGGGGTTTAATGGAGCTCCTCATTAACACAAATATCTAATCAGCAAAGGCAGTCAGAACTGTGGGCGTGGTCGCTACGACTTGCCGGAATGACTTTGAATGCAGCGTGGTTTTAAGTGCCAGATGGCCTGATGTGAGAGTTTCAGAAGCTCTTCTGGGATTTTACACACTACTCGAGGAGGATCCCTCACTGAGCCTCGGTCCTCACAAGGTACCTTCCTTTAAAACCCATAACATCCAAGAGGTAACTTGTTCTTTGGGGGATTATGTTTAGCTGAACATGACATCCATTTTGCCCAAAACCAGGCTGAATCATTGACCCGCTGGACCACAAAACCACAAAAGACAACTGTCTTTTCTCAGATTAACGGCAGCGTTTTGTTAACAAACTCCAGCAGCAATAACACACCACCACCACCACCATGTCAGTGTCACTGCAGTGCCGAGAATCATCCACCACCCTAATAATACTTGATCTGTCCATGGTCCTGATCATCAAAGAACAGAGTAAAGGAGAGTAACAGTGTATGTAGAGAAACAAAACGGAACTGTATAACTACATTCTCAATCTGTATGATAGGTGGCACTGAAGAAACTTGGATGTGCATGTAATAAAGTGGCTGTTAATCTGAAGTTTCAGGGTTCAAACTCTAGGCCCACCAAATGTTACCACTGTAGGCCCTTAACCCGCATCTGCATCTCAAACTTCACACCCTCACTCACTCACTCTCTCACTCATTCACAGGAGTTATGATGTCATTCATTCATCTGCGTTTTAACCAAACACCAGCGTTTCGCTTTAACGCCTTAAATAATGATGGACTTCCAAACCTTCATCTATATTATTCGTCAGCTCATATTTATAAAGTATCGTTTTGGCATAATTCATTGGAGACGGTTTGGATTAGACATGAAGCTAATTCCTGCACCAAAACTTCAGTGCTAGCTTGGCATACCACCTCTTTTCTTTGTTACCCTGCTGGCTTCACAATTAACTTAGTTGTGTTGTCCACACTTCGAATTTGGTGTCAGAAGACATTTTAAACACACAGCAGCTTCCACTTTAACACATATAACTGAACCAATTTCCTCTAGCTCACACTAACCAGATTTTCTCTCAGTGGAAAAGCAGAGGTATCAAATGTTTTTAGGATTTTTACAAAGATGTATCTTCTGTGAGTTTTCAGATTTGGCTGTAAAATTTAATTTACCGTCGTTACATCTTTTTAGATATTTCCAAGTTAGGCTCTGCATTTGTTTACTGTTTCCACAATTCCCAGTTCTACCCACAATAAAATCATGGGAATTTTGGTTATGTTGAAGTAATCCTAATAATAATTTTTTATAAAATTTACACTCTGTCTAATGACAATTAATCATTTGCCAATATAAAAACTGCTTGGCAAGCTGAATTACAGAAAAACTTTACAGACGAATGGAGGACTAGCACTATTTATAGATACATACAAACTCAATATATGCCAGGTTTGTTTTAATCCAGTTTAAAATGTTTTACAGAGTTCCTTTCTGTAAATCAAGGATAGCTGAAATTTATCCTAATGTTAAGGATTCAAGTCATAGAAGTTTTTTTAACTGTCTGTCGCTATGTAAGTTCTGGAATAACTATATCACTATTATATCCAAAATTCTTAAAACCAATATCAATACTTGTTCAGAATAGTGTTATTTATGGTTCCTACTGACTGCACACGTTTTTTTGCTGAGCAGCTGGATGTTGTGGCCTTCTTTTAATTGATAGCTAGGCTGCTTCTTCTGGAAAAAACCTCCAACCCTTTGTTTAATGGCTGAAAGACACATTTCTTACACATACATTTCTTAAATTGGTAAAAAATAAAATACGCAATTAAAGGTAACAACGGCAAATTTGGCAAAGATGGCAACGTTTTATTACTTATTTAAATTTTTTTAATTGTTTGGCCTTTGACTGACATCTCTCCTTAGTTGTTTTTTTTTATACTTTACTAGCTTTTTGATCTTTACCCCTTTTCTGTTTTCCTCCTTTTCTATACTCTTTTTCTCTCTCTCTTTCTATATTTGACCTGATGGGGTTAATAGGTGGGTGTAGGTTTTTTTTAAATTACTATTAGCCAATTATTTCCGGGGTTGTTATGGAAGCAGTTTGTATTACTATCAATTATATGGTTCTGAATTTATACATGTATAATTATTTATGGTGGGTATCCATGTGAACTGCTCCTTGATAAAAAATAAACAGATTAAGCTAAAAACTGTGATGCAGTTCAGCTCTGCCCATTCGAACCCCACTATTAGTTCTACATGCATATGGCTGCCCGTACATTTTGCTCGTGTTGAGTTAAAACGCAGCTCCCGAAACGCAAGAGAGGATTAATGTAAAGGAAGAAAAGCACTTACTGGTGGTACAGTTAATCCTGATACAGTCTAGATGGGGAAGAACAGACAAGATGTAAAATTCAGCCTTCAAGGTAAAGAACTGCAGACATCCATTACAACACAGTCCACAAACTGGGGACAGACACACAATTCAGGTGGAGCAGAGAGCCTCTGTCGCACTGATCGGTCCTGACCCGCCTCTCTCTCTCAGTAAAACATAATCAGAGTGAGTGAAAACATGACATCATGATTAGATCCATATTTGTTGGTAATTGATTTGGAGACCAAGGAGAGCGAGAGACAGTCGGAGGACCCGGTCAGTGAGACAGCTCGTCCTCATCTCCAGCGCATCTGCTGCTCCACGTAGCTTCAAAACCCATTTTTATTTCTGAGCAGGAACTACAAATTCTTGCAAAGTGACAAAGCTGGAGTGGGCTGATGGATAGACGGAGCGGAGCAGAAGGCAGCAGAGCGCTGAGTCCACTGACAAGCGAAGCCTCGTGGGGAGGAAGCTGAATTCGGAAATGCTTTTTATAAAGGAAAAAAAAAATCTAACTCATCTGTTCAGAGCTCCAGACTCACCGGAGACGACAAGGCTCAGAGAAGAAATACAATTACATTTAAATTAGAAACTGATGCAGAGGACGTGAAAGAAATGTTAGGATAGGGTGACCAATGCTTTAAATTTTGTTTGTGGTTACTGTGGAACCTTCCAGGACCAAGTTAAAGAAATCTTCTTATTTCTGTTTTGTTTCCGTCTCAACATCATGCTGCAGCATCACTTCCTGAATTTTTATATTTAAATAAAATTAATCATTAAAATCTCAACATTTAAGTGAATTAACGAATTAATTTTCTTAACTTTTCAGAAATTAAGGTTTGTGTTAATTACAGTTTAAAATTAGGAAGAAAAGTCTGTGAACAATTTTTTAAGTTGGCTTGGAAAGTTTAAACATGGAAAAATAAAATAACCAAAAGAAAAACTGACTACAAAAAAAAGGAACTAAAAGAAGGCTAATGCTAACTATGCTTTGTGGCTAACATGCTGAATATGTGGCTAATCTGATAATCATGTTAGTGTGGAGGACATACTAAACAGCTATATGCTAACAGTGGCTAACCAAAAATCGAAACAAAAAAAAAAGAAAGAAGAATGAAAGAGCTGTAAAGCTGTTTAAAATTTAAAGCAAAAGCTGATTGAACATTTTTAAAGCATTCCCATGCGGGAAAAAAGCTACAATAAAGGTGCTTGACACAAGAAATGTATGCCATATTGCTCCAAAAAGCACTAAAAAGCACAAGTGGATATGGGTACTACGAAACTGCCTAAATTCAACGTTGTAAGTTAAAAGCTGCGGGTCAAGAAATGCTTACAATTTTTGTGCAAGAATAATAAGAAGATAAAAAAGAACAAGAAGTTGGCTTTTCCAAGCCAACATAATACCTTATAAATATTTCTGCTCAGAGTTCCATACAGAGCTCTGACATCACACACTGCTTCAGCTGTTATCTCAGACCGCAGTGTAACTTAAATTCACTCAGATTTTTAATTAAACACAGTGACATTACAATTTCATTTAGGATGAAAGAAAAACAAAACAAAACAAAAAAGAAATCAAGAAACTCAGAGCAAATCACAGATCCAGCTCTCCTCTCTCCCACGAGGCTGCAGTTCATCGTGTGTCGTCAACCGCAGCAGAAATGTGGCCGCAAACAGCCGGAGAGCGGCGTGGCCCATCCTAACAGGGAGTGCCATATCCCTAGGGTGGAGAACGTGTATGTGTGTGTGTGTGTGTGTGTGTGTGTGTGTGTGTATGTGTGTGTGCTGAATGTCGTAGTGCACATCAGAAGGCCTGATGGCGCTGAGTGACATTAGGAAGGATGTTAGTTTTAGGACCTATTCCTGTCTGTCACCAGGGTAACTGGATCAAAGCAGCAACAGGATGGACTGTGATTGGACGGTTCATTAAATCTGAGTACAGAGGCACGTCGAAGTGTATAAAAGACGCATTCGGTTTAATGTACTCAAAACGATTTTATTATAGCATGTGAGCAAAAGTATTGGGACAGAATAAGCAGCTTCATGATTACAATCAAAACTATTTTCCTGTATCTGTTGTCAATTTTTATGCTTCTAGGAAGTTTGTCTATTACATTTTGGAGTGTTTGTGTGAAAAGGGCCTTCCCCAAACTGTTTACATTACACTGGAAAAATAGGATTGTCCAAACAGATTTAGACACTATGGTGCCAGTGTGTCTCAATACTTTTGTTCAGAGTATGTATATTGCTAAATATTTATATTTTGGTTCATTTTTTAACAAATTAAGATAAAATAACTAAATAAAACTGTAAACTTTCTTTGATAAAAATAATAGTTTTTGCTTATTTTTAATTATAATTTTTTTGAAAGCCCAGGAGACGGGAATTTTAATGTGTTAGATTAAGGATGCACTCCGTGGTGGGAGGGGCTACAGCGTGCTCATCCGGGAGTGTGCGCTGGGCCGCAGATTCTGGCCTTTGAAGGGTGTAACCCTGTCACCCCGGACCTCTTTAATGAGAATGCACTCCAGCTGTGTTTCTCTCTGCAGCGAAAGAGAAACGCAGCTCTCACATCACTGAGGGGCAATGAAGTGGGCTCTGACTGGCCAAGGTACCTAGATTAACCGTCAGGCGGACCCGCCCTCCATCCAGCTCCAGTCGCAGGGTGTCGGCCGAGTTTCTGGAGGTGGTGGCCATGAGGACGCCATACGCGCGCTGAGAGCGGAAACGCAACGACACGTCCTCTGCCTCGGTGTGCATCACTACCGGGAGCTTGATCTTCATAAACTTACTGCCGTCGTAACTGAGGATGGTGGCATCTGCAACAGAGAGAGAGGGGGGAGATAGAGAGAGATTGGATGAGAGAGAAAAAGAACAAGAGAGAGAGAGAGACGGGACGAGAAAGGCACACAGGAAGAGAGAGAATACAATTGTATTAGTTCTTTCCTAAACATGGAAGGACCTCTGTGGGACAATGACAGAGCATGTCACAAATGCGCAAATGTGCTATGTACACACTAGGTGTGTAAATATAAATCGATTTGAATCCACACATCGATACAGCCGCAAAAGTATCGATAATTTGTGTATATTGCCGCCATTTTCTTGTTGATTTATTTGAAACGTAATAGATCTACTGTAAAACTATTTAGTATTGGATCATATTTTAACCATATTGTGGGGAATTTCTGAGTATTAAAACTAATTTAATCATTGGATTGACAGATCCATATCGAATCAAATTGTCATTAAGGCTCAGACCGCTGAGTTCCGTTTCATACGAAGCCTGATTTATTGAGCACTTCTATATACCACTGTGAAGCCTCTGTGCTGCGGCCCCGGACGTCCATCCTCAATTAGTTCCAGAGCTCCTTCACCTTCTCCAACCCACTCCAAAATCAGAGCTCCTCCACCTCCTCCAACACACTACAGAACCAGAGTTCCTCCACATCCTCCAACCAACTCCAAAATCAGAGCTTCTCCACCTCCTCCAACCCACTACAGAACCAGTTACTCCACCTCATCCAACCTCTTTCAGAATCAGAACATCTCTACCTCCTCCAACCCACTACAAAACCAGAGCTCCTCCACTTCCTCCAACCCTCTTTTTTCATCATCCACTTTTAATTACACTAAACTTATTAAAAGTCATAACTATATTATGATGTAATAACCTTACAGCTGAAACACTGAGGGAGGTTTTGGTCCCCACCATCCACTCCCAGTGGGTTCCACAGGCCTGTAAATCATTCTGCTCTGACCTTTAGCAAAAATCTGAAACAGTAACTCGTTCCAACTCAGATCCACTGCAGCAGATGACTGTCGTGCGGCATGAGCGCCATGGAGAATCAGTGTCGATCGCATCTCATAACCTACATGCTTCCATGACGACCTCACAAACGGCTTCCGAATGGCAGAAATTATACAGCAGAAAATCAGAACTCACACAGAAACCCAGCGAGCGTCAGTCTGTTTGGGGGGTGGCGGGTATAAAAGGAGCTGGAGAAAAACAAGTAGAAGACGAAAGAACAACATGACAGCGTGCATGGTAATTAACACCAGAGCCAGCATCCGTCTCCCGAGGAGCGGCATATACGTGTGTGTGTGTGTGTTTGTGTGGTTGTTTCTCAACTAAAGCTACAACCTGTTGTTGTCCCCCTCACTCAGAACATTATTCTATAATCATAATTTAGCGGATATTTATTATAATGTTTAAACACAAACATTTAAAATGCTGCACCTCTTGAATCTTTTGCAAACACACTTGTCTCACAATCCCAGGTTCAACATGTTCTCCTTGTGTCTATGTGAATGTCGTCTGTGCATCTTCTGATTGATGGGCTGATGGACCCATCTTTCACCGTATGATCCAGCTCTACTCAACATGGTAATTGGTGTAGGAAGCGAATGAACTTAAAGATACAGATTTAGATAATCAATGGTTTTGTGAAAGAGGGATTAGACTTTAGGAATAAGAGGGATAAAATGGAATAAGATTAGGATAAAAAATAAGATTAGGATAAAGTTAGGAAGCTGTAGCTCCACCCCTGTTGCATGGCATCATTGCCGTTCTGCTATAGTTCCATTTTGTATACCTGAGCTGCTCAGATGGGGCAGAGGGGGGTGGGTACTGCAGCCCATTTTTCTTTTTGGAGTCCGACCGTGGCAGTGGGAGACGGGGCCCCATCGCATTGATGGCGTGTAAAACGTACCATGGTCTCATCTTCAGAGGAGCAGCTTTCGTCAGTTGGAGGGATAATGAAGAAAGCGTGATGACCGGCGATTCAAAAAAAAAAAAAAACTCATTCCTGCCAAACTGATGGAACCTGTGGTCACGCCACGGGAGAGCTGGTGGAGGTGAGGAGTTTGGGTAACACTGCATCTTCTGAACTGACTGACAACCAATGCATTACATCCAATCAGAGGATGATGGAGCGGCGGAGGCTGAGGTGAGCACTGGGTGGTGAAGGCCTCCAATAAGATGACACGCTCAGAACACAGAGCACGGAGTGAAAAGTGAAATGCAGGGAGGTGTGAAGGGGTGCAGGACCAGTTCTGTGAGGGAAGGGTGTGTGATTTAGGAACAGTCACGCTCTTGTTTCTGTGATGGGGGAAACTCGGACGGAGCGAGAATGGAGGCGTTTACGTGAACGAGCAACGAGAGAGCGACGTCTTGAGAATGCTGTGGAAACTCCACGGTTTTGCCCTCCACCACAAATGTCTGAACTACAGAACATTTTTTCTTCTTAAGGTCAAAGGTTCAGAACTCATTTTCAGGCAATGCCAAATAGGTAGATAGAATGAATAAAATTATTTTATTACAGCACAGTATCAGATACATGCACACACACACACACACACACACACACACACACACACACACACACACACACACACACACACACACACACACACACACTATTCACAAACCAGCACACAGTAACACCTCCTGGCACAATTGCATCTCGTTTAAATGTATGTTACATTCAAACGGCTTATGCTGGTGGGCAGGTCAATGTACTTGACTGGCATATTTGTTACCATAGCTACTTTAACACTTGTGTTGATGTGCTGGGTTCAAAAATTGCATTGTTGTTCAACATGGACCCATTTGTTTTGGGTGACGAAATTCTTGTCCTGCAAACTGACATTCAAATGAAGTCAGGGCCCTCTCTGGGGCAGTTTTGGAAATTGCAGGCTGAAGAAAACCTAACAGCTTTTTTGGATGAACCCACTTGAATCAGCATTTTCACCAAATGAAAATAATGCTATCGGTCCACCCTCACTGATAGAAGCTTGTTTTAGAATCTGCATCAGCACCTACTGTCAGACTCCTACCACCTGGCTGACAGCATACAGTGCAAATCATCAGAATGATAGTGTTTTTTTAGTGGATAGCCTTGTATAGCTAATAAAATCAACATGCTGTGTGTATGTAGATTCCGATGGACTGTCCACTGGAAAAAGTAGATCTCAGGTCAGGAAAGTGTGAGCACACTTGATGTAAAAGAGGTGGATACGAGGATTTTGGTGGGTTTGATTCCCCGGTGGAGTGGACAACAAAGTTTGGTTCCCGATAGTTGATGAGGAACCTCTCTAAAACATCCTCGAATGATGTCCAAGTGATCTTCTCAGGTTTCACCAGCAAATCTTTATCTGGTTCTTCATGATGTTTTGGATGTCTTGAGCAACAAAAACACCTTCCTTCACCTTATTGTTGGTTCTTCTCGGAACACTTGTCTTAGAAACAGGAACCTTTTCCATCCTTGTTTTCAGTTTTATGTGAAGTGAAGGCAAAAATATCCAAACCTTTTGAAGCTTTTAAAGAAAATGTGCAGATTTCCTTATCAGCAAATTTATATATTGAAGTAAATAGATACGAAAGGAAAATTGAGATTTTAAAGGAAATCGGCACAGACACGTGGAGAATTGCTTACTGTCCGAATATGCGAGTGTTTTTCTGATGTTGTTCTGATGTTCAAGTTTTGAGTTTAATAGAGGATGCACTCATTAAACTCAAAACTGCTCACAGTGATGTCTGCAAAAACAACAGCGTATAAATAAACTCTGCTGAGAGGCGCTGTCCTACTTCCTAACATTGGAGGAGGAGAAGTGCAGGTACTGTGGATGATCACTCTCTCCATCTGCTGTCCATCTGTCCACACACACACACACACACACACACTCACAAACACACTCTCTCTCTCTCTCTTTCACACACACACACACACACACACACACACACACACACACACACACACACACACACACAC
>JAOUQT010040783.1:0-11119 GCA_025769995.1 Xyliphius kryptos
ACCCATGTGCCAATCACTATCCAGATAACACTCACCAAGTGTCCACGTCATGCTCTCCCGTTACCCATGTGCCAATCGCTATCCAGATAACACTCACCAAGTGTCCACGTCATGCTCTCCCGTTACCCATGCGCCAATCGCTATCCAGATTACACTCACCAAGTGTCCACGTCATGCCCTCCCCGTTACCCATGTGCCAATCACTATCCAGATAACACTCACCAAGCGTCCACGTCATGCCCGGCCCGTTACCCACGCGCCAATCACTATCCAGATAACACTCACCAAGCGTCCACGTCATGCTCTCCCGTTACCCATGTGCCAATAGCTATCCAGATAACACTCACCAAGTGTCCACGTCATGCTCTCCCGTTACCCATGTGCCAATAGCTATCCAGATAACACTCGCCAAGTGCCAGTGTCCTTCCCTCCAAAATGAGGAGGTGGACCTTATCATTTCCAATTTGCATCTCCTCCCCGTGTCCTTATACAACCTTCCCTCACTGCTTTAGTTACTTACCCGTGAAGACTTGAGCTGTTTCTGCTGATCGATTTTGATGAGCTGAACCTTTGCTTTCTTCAAGAGGTTGAACATGTGCTTGTTGGCACCAGTGAGATGAGGACGCTGACCGAAAGTCCGGTCCTTAAATCCAACCGCATCAGACGTCTTCTTTCGAACGAGGCAGTCCTGAGAAGCTTTATTTCCTGAATCAGCTAACAGCAAATTCTCAATATCTGTAATTTACAAACAGAAAAGGAAAGGAGTGAGTGGCTCAGTGGTTAGGGTGTTGCACTATCAATCACAAGGTTGGCGGTTCAAATCCCAGGTCCACTGAAGTGACCAATGTGGGTCCTTGAGCAAGACCCTTAACCCTAATTGCTCCAGGGTCCTGTTTCAACCCTGTGTTCTGATCCTAACCAAGTTAGGATACTTGTAAGTCGCTTTTGATAAAAGCGTCTGCTAAATAACTAACTGAACTGAACTAACTGAAAGATCACTGAGAAGATTTAGAGATACGATAAGAATACTGCTTTCTGATTAGTAGTCATTTATTACTTATGGAATTCAATGAGTCTAACAACTTCTTCTTACACCACGAACAATACAATTCACCACCCGATTGATGCGCTGTGATTAGGTCTGTAAATAAAATACTATATGTGGCAGCAGCATGGACGAACCGAGGTCACGGAAAGAGGAAGCGATGCACCTGCTAGAGATTTCGGCGGTTGATGGCGCGTGTGCTGGTATTTACAACGATGCCTCAGTGGTTGTATAGACAATAAATAATGTGTATGGTAATAAATCCTGTTACGTTGTCAGGGAAACCACGACTCCAGTTTTTGTCAGGGTGTGAGCTTGATGATTAATTATACTGAAGCTATACTGCTCCATACACCAGGCACCCGCGTCATACCCCTCCACGTTACCCGCGTGTCAATCACTATTAATATAGCACACGCCATGGCCCGCATAATGCCCTCCACGTTACCCGCATGTCAATCGCTATCAAGATAGCACATACCAAGCGCCCGCGTCATGCCCTCCACGTTACCCGCGTGCCAATCGCTATTAATATAGCACACGCCATGGCCCACAAAATGCCCTCTATGTTACCCGCATGTCAATCGCTGCTAAGCTAGCACACACCAAGCGCCCGTGTCAATCGCTATTACGATAGCACACGCCATGGCCCGCGTAATGCTCTACACGTTACCCGCGTGTCAATCGCTATTACGATAGCACACACCAAGTGCCCACGTCATGCCCTCCACGTTACCCGCGTGTCAATCGCTATTACGATAGCACACACCAAGTGCCTCGTCATGCTCGTCATAAACTGCGTCCTTTATTACAATAACATACATACGGAAATAAAACCTCAACTATTTTTATATATACACTATTGCCACATTACCTTTTATTTTCTTTTACTTTGATATTTTATACACGCAACACCTTGCCCATAAATTCTGTAAATGCTTGCGTCCGGTTGTGCTATTTTTAAAGGTATTTCAATAGGTAATATGCACACTGCTCCAAATCGAATACTTCGTATACAAATAGTTTCTAGGGTGGCACAGTGGCTTAGAGGTTAGCACGTTCGGCTTATGGTGTTTCCATGTCCTCCCTGTGTCAGTTTTCCCTAGGTTCTCCAGTTTTCTCCCACAGTCCAAAAAAACAAAACAAAAAAAAAACAAACACGGATTTTAGTTAAATTAAATGCTCTAAATTGCCCCATCTACGAGTAAGTATGTGCCCAGCAATGGATTGGCGCCCTGTCCTGGGAGTATCTGCCCAGCGCACAAAATGTGGGGAACCCCACCACGACCTTAGTAGAGGAATAAGCGGAAGATAATGGATATATAGTTTCTACAAACTGACGTTTACATCCAAAGCGTGACAACACGGCTGTAGGTCCTTGTCAGTTCATCTCAACCATTGACTTTACATTCTTAAATCAATTGGTGCACTATGGCCCCCTATGGTTAGCCAATTAGAGGTTGACAAAAATCCAGTCAAACAAGTGTTGTGTCGGAGACTCGCTGGACCAACATGGCTCAGGTAGCTTAAGCCGAACAATCACTCAATTCTGGGAACCAAAGAACTTATTTTCCTGAAAGGTCATTACCCCATTCAAAAAAAGATCCATAGAGACCTTACCCATGTTTTTCTTTGGTAGCGAAATGTCTGTATGGATGGAGAATTCATCTGGCACCTCCTCCTCCTGCTGCTGCTCCTTCTGGGATTGCTTCAATAGCTTGCCGCTAAAAGCGCGTACACAGATGGACACCTTACGTACCACCCCAGGGGAGTCCAGATCCTCGATCTTGAGCTTGGCCTTCTCCTTTTTAATTTCAGAGAGTGGACGAATCAAACAGTCCTCTTTCACCGACTCAAATTTACGGACTTCTGCCGGCGCTACACCTTCTGTCTGTAGAGTCTCAGATTGACCCTTCTCCGGTGTTTTTTTCGAAGGCCCATTGTTTAATTTATCCCGAAAACTCTTGTACATCTTTAGGTCTGACGTTGGTTTCTTCAGTTTCATGCTCGGCTTCTTGATGGGTGGAGAATCCAGCAGTGAGTCGAATGGGAAATCTTTGGCGGACAACAAGGCCTCGCACTCCTTTTCAAGATCCTCGTCGAAGTTGAAGATCTCGGCTGTTGCAGGCTCTAGAACTTGCCAGTTGAATCCAGGGTCCCTCAGAAGTGAGCGTCTCTTCCCGGAGAACTTTTCATCGATTAGGCTGTTCAGGTCATCTTCTAGCGGCTCGAGCTTGGAGTCTTCGGTGGTGGACAAATCAAGATCTAGCTGGGACTCGGGGAGGAGAGCTTCCTCTTCCAGTGACAGAATGGGGAAAGGCTCGTCCTTCTCCTCGTTCTCTTTTTTCTTGGCTTTCTGGTTTAATGCCAGCTGGTGGCCCTTCTTCCTTCGTGGCAGATCGGACATATCGGAGTCATCCATGAACCTCTTGGGGGTTTTGATGACCCGGGAAGAGCGGGCACTTACGACAGGCATTATGAAATGCTTTATGTTTTTAACGCATTTCGTTTTACCGGGCTGCGTCTCAAAAGAACTCTCGTGAATGTGTTCATCACTTGCAGAAGTCTTTTCTTCTGGATCATCCCTATGGAACTTGAGCTCTCTCTCCACTTGCTGGGCAAACAATTTGGCCCTCCGTCTTTTTTCCTCAAGGGAGAAAGGAAGACTTGAGGAGACCTGTTGACTTCTGTACTTTGTTTTAAGGATTCCAGCTAATTTGGACCGGGCCATATCTGGGAGACAGGTCTCATCCTTTTCCTTGGTGGCACGTAATGGTGAAAGTCCCTTTCTGCAAGCTTTTAATCTCTGCCCTATCAAAGGTTTCCTCCTTTTCTTGCTGTGCTTGATTGGCATTTGGAAAGTCTCAGAGGGTTGGCCTTGACCAGGAACCGGGGGTTCTAGCACTAGCACCTCAGCTGCCTCAGACATTGCTGTCGCCTCAGTCAATTCCTGAGGTTCTTGCGGAGATTTTACCTCAGGCCCAATCTCTACCTTGGGCTGTGTTAATGGACAAGGTAATGGGATGGCGCCATCAATGCTGTTGGGTTCGACTGTCTCCAATAATGGTGCTTTAGATGTAGGAGAACGTTCAGCGTTCGAAAGTAAATCAGAGTCGTTCTTCGGTTTAGGGTGTTCACAAGATTTGGGTGATTCCCCGATCTCAAATTGGGTTTCAGTGGCAACAGTTTCCGCTTCGGTGGCTGAAACTTCTGCTGTAGCAGTGGTCTCAGAATTACAGTTGCTATCAGAAGAAGTACTCCTGGCTTTCCTTTTGAAGGGGGTCCATGGTTTATGCTTTGCCCGCTTCTTCCTCACATCGTTTTGTCTCAGTCTGGGTCGTCCTTTGGGAATCAAGGGAGAAATCGTTTCTGTTAGGCTTTTCGATTCTTCTGCAGGTTCATCGGGTTCTCCAGGCACAGCTAGAAGTAAAGGTGTAGCCGGTACTCGTTGGGTTAGAACTGATTCCTCGGGTGAGAAAACAGTGCTTTGGAGAGGGAATACCATATCGTTAGCCGTCAAACCTGCATCCATCTGTGTGGTTTCCTTCGGTTGTTTCTCATTCAGCATCTCTGGTTCAACCAAAGGCGGTTCCTTGTCCTTACTTCTGGCCACATTGTTTGCCCTAGTTTTTGCAGTCTTCCTTCTGGACAACCCACGAGCCTTCCTTGGTCTCACCTGCCGGATCTGCCTGGACGTCAGCTCTTCATCTTGTTTGACAGTCACCTCCTGAGCCTCTAAGTTCACCTCACTGGGTTCTCTCAAACTTGTCTCAGGAATGTTCCTTAAGATCACCTCAGTGTCATTACTACTCACATCCTTTCCTATGGTCATCCCATTACCCTTTGACGCCCTCCTACCCCTCAATAAGGTCACCTGAGCATCCTTTCTTAATTTTGCCCCTCTTGATGGTCTTGTGGCCACATCACAATCCTTCTCTAGAGATCCCTTTGGGTCGGAATTTTCCGGCACCGTTTCCTCTTCCTTTCTTGTGGAAATCTCACCTTGCGTCTGGGTCTCATCCTTTTTCGAACTCGATTCAGTACCTATTCCCGACCTTATCTCACCCTCTTCTCTAGAGGTCACCTCATGATTGCTTTCCAGTGTTTCTACCTCTTGCGGTTTTAAGGTGCCCTCATCATCCTGCCTCGATGCCAGCCCATCGTTCTTCAAGTTTACTTCAACAGCCGACGTCTTGCCGTTTACAGAGGCCTCATCGGTGGTCCCATCAGCATCACCCTTTTGGAAGGTTGCTGCAATTGTCTCAGTGCTGTCTGTATTTTCAGAGGGTTTGATGACACCTGAAGTACATTCCTGATTCTCAGACTCAAGACTGCTAGGCATTGATGCATCAGCTGGGTTAGACATCGGCTCTGTGGCAACATCTACTTTGGCACACACTGAGGGCTGTTCTTCCTCTGTGTTAAGGCTTTCTGGTTGTTTGCTAACATTTTCAGGAGACTGCGAAGTGAGAGTTTTGCATTTTACCAGGGTAAGCGTCCAGATGAACTTGCTGCATCTCTTCCGTGACCTCGCTTTCGGGTTTCGTATCCTCGTCAATCTTAAGCTGGGAATTCCCACAAATCCGTCGCCGAACTCTGTGGAGCCACCTGCTGGCTCGGATGAAACACCGCAGGTCTCTGCAGCATTCTTAGCGGCTTTGTCTTTCTTTTTCTTTCGTTTTTTCTTTTTCTTTCTTGAATGCCGTTTAGAGCCGTCAGCTGCCTCCAATTTTGAATCTGTCGACGTGCCCTCGTTGTTTCCGTCTCCTGATTGCTGAGAGGGACCTGGGCCGGTCTTGTGCCACCTTCGAATCACAAGCCTATTTACCTCGCTGGTATCATTTGAGACACCGTCTGTTGGTCCTGCATTATTTTCATTTTTTGCCGAGTCAACATTTTCACTACATGTGGAACGAGTTCTGCGTGTGGACTTCCTCAGGTCCTTTTCCAGTTTTTGGGCTTTTTCCACCTTTGGCACACTCTGAGGGACGGATCCCAGCTTGCTGTCAGCAGATCTTCCTCGTCTCCTTGTAGGTACCGACTCTTTCGTCTCAACAGAACCAGTGTCTGGGGCTTTAATGCCCTTTTTTAATTTCACTTGAGCTACTGAGACTACGGCACATTGATTTTCCTTCGTTTCCAACTGCTGTAATTTAGCCACCCGGACTCGTCTTTTGGTCACCAACTTGATCGTGATCCTTGGAGCTGAAGACGCTTGAACTTTTCCAGAGCCTCTCGGACGTCTTGGTTTCTTCAGCTTATTTAGTCCAGGACCAGGAGCCTTGATCGATGCAGCATCACAACGCTCATTCACTGGGATAGAATCGTGATTATTTTCAAGCGTCTGTCCCTCCTGGGCTTCTGTAGTTGTTACAAGGGCAGGTCTCCGACGTCTCCTTTTAGTTAACTTCGCATATGCCCGATTACCTATAACATTTTGAAACAAATTAGCCCCAAATTTGTATTAAGTAGATCATAATGTCAGAAACTCAAATTAAAACCTTAGTGTGTTTTTCGAAGTATAATGTAAAGCAAAGGCTGTATCTCAAATCGTCACCTACCTACCTCTTTTACTGTCTAAAAGTACTTCCAAGATCAAATCTAACCCTTCGGATGTACAAACGTCAAAAATATCATCTCATACTCACGTTTAAGGGGTTTCCGTCTTTTCGCTTTCGGAATGTTGCCGGTTACATTTTCAGCTACAAACCCTTTAAATTCAGATCCCTGCAAATTTGAAACAAATATACAAATACAAAAAGTTAATATGCATCATGTTGCTTTTATTAAATTAATACACAGGTTTTAATAAATACGCATTAGAACTTTATCACCACCTTCAATCACATAAGCTGCCCTGCCTGAATTCCCCTCAGGTCCTGCAAGCTCCTTATTAAGCAACAAAGAATAAAAGATTTAGATTAAAAAATTTTTTAAAAAATGTACTCGGGTGCTGATTCTGCAAGGTAACTGTACAAGTACACCAGAGTGAGATCCCTGAACCGCTGACTTCAGCATGACAGGTTCTAAGGATTGTCTCAACATTTAATGACAGTCCTTAATAACGCACAATGACTGTAAGATTATTATTGCCTACCAGATAACATGGTAAATTACACAGGAATATATTAAAGGACCTCACAAATGTCCTGCACATACACCATACACACACACACACTATACCTATATTAGGAATTTGCCCCCCATTTTTTTTTACATCTATGAGGATTTTCCAGAGGTGATGGGGTTTCGGTTTAGTTCTTGCGCCCCCAACTCACTGGTTACCTTGTGGGACTATGAACCCGAAGGATGGAGGTTCAAACCCCCAAATCCACCATAAATTACCTTAATCAAGGCTCCTAATCCTCATTGCTCCATCAGTGCTACATTATGGTTGACCATGTGACCTGAACCCACCAATTAAGTTGTGATAGTCATATGTTGCTTTGCAAAAAAAGAATTTTCGAAAGAACATAAAAGGGCCTTCCCAAAATGCTCAAATCAAATTAGTGAACATTATTTCATTTGCTTTAACAGAATGCAGATTATATAAGATATTTGACTACAGAATTAAATCCTCACAAGTGCAGAAGTGCCAACAAAGAACTGAATTTTTAAACCCTCAAGCAACTTCTATACATTTTCGCTATTTGAAGTTACTTTTCAGTATGGCTGTAATAACATCTACCATTCAACCCTTATTATAAGTATTTTAAGTATTTAATTAGCATCCCATGGTCTAATGAAAAAGGTTATACAATCAAAACACAGGCATCAAAATTATCAATACAGTCTCCAGTCTACAGATTCTACAGGTTTGGGGTCTCTGCAAATGTCCATTAATGTAGATCAGACACTTCAAGCCCGGCCAATCATATAGATCATACATACTGAGGTCAAGAAAAGTACAGGTCACACCTTTTATTTACAATAATATACATCCTCGAGTGTCTTATTGTTTTAATAAAAGTTTCCAACACACTACAATAAAAAAATGAGGTCTGATTCATAAAGGCGTTTATTGAAAGCAAAATTGCTAATAAACTGGTCTTCTGCGATGTTACCTAGTTTGCTTCTTAAAGTAAAGAAACCTGGTCCTAAGTGATCAAATACTGCCATCTAGTGACCAAATTACTGAACGCTTTTTATAAAAATATCTGGAAAATGATGTATCGTATATCACGCATTAATACAAATGTGAAGCGCTTAGAGATGTGTGGTATTGCATGATGTCATGGCTGGAAAAACAGCTCAGCCAATCAGATTTAAGGACCGGAACTACCAGTTTTATAATATTAAAGACGTTATCCACACTTTATGACACAATGTGGACAAAAGTATTAAAACACATTGCCGTGTATGAAATCAACGCATTTGTTTACCAAAACAGTTTGCGGAGGAAACGGGTATAATTGGGGTGGTGGATTGTTTATTGTCAGTTCTGCAGTGAGGGGGTGCAGCAGTGCTGCTGTAGTTTTATTTAAACACCTCAGGGACACTGCTGGGATAGGACTAATGCACCGACCAAATAATACCTGCTCTTTGGTGGTACTATTGGGGTCCTGACCATTAAAACAGAGTAAAAAAGACTGACAGTATGTACTGTAGTCCACAAACTGATGGAGCATCACAGAATTAAGTATACGTTGGGAAGTGCTTCAGCTTGACTCATTAATTTGTGTTGTTCCCTAACTTTTAAGCTGTTTTGCATAAAAAGCGTCGGCTAAATGACAGTAAGCCAATGTCCTCCTGTCCATCGTTCTCTGACTAAATGCTAAATAAAACCTCAGTATTGCTGTAAATTGATGATTAAGAGTCGTCTTCAGTCTGCCGTTACCTATAACCATCTTTATTAGAACCTATTCCTGGATGTACATTAGTGACAAGCAACGCAAAAGCTAAAAAGAAGCCCCACCCTGCTCATTACAGCTTCTCCAGAACTCTGTTTAAACTGAAAAAGGTGTGGTTGGTGCTGCATGAGTGACAGAGGAGCGACAAGAGGAAGTACGCCGTAGCCGCGGCACTTGATCAGATCACATGACCTTGACATATATAATTAAGAAGCAAATGTCTACACACTTGTCTTAATGCGTAACTAAGACACATTGGAGGTGTTCTCTTCCATTGGAGCACCATTAGTGCAGGTCCCAACCTGAAGCAGAGAGCATTGCATCAGGATGGGCATCCGGGGTGAAAACTGGGCCAGATCAAACAAACAGATCCATAATCGAATTTACATACTGGCCCAGGTTAATAATGCCATTCCAGCAGGGTACAGGTGCAGATTGGGTTTCTATGGGGCCAACAAGAGGAAGAAATAAGTTCTAATGAGTTTATTAGAGGGACACCACAGATGGTTAGGTTTTTGGAACTTGGGGGTTTCAGGACACGTACAGAGGAGGGGTGAGGTTTATATGGACGGACGCATGCTGGGGATGAAGCCACCAGACTGAAGAGGAGGTTTATGGATGTGGTGAGAGACATAAAGATAGAGTGATGGAGGAGTGATGGAAGAGGATACTGAGGGCTGCATGAGATGGACAATTATGATCTGATGTGGCGCCGAAATTTATGACGATAACCGACATCATATTGCTCATATCGGTGTGCTCTCTCTGTAGGATAGTCATGTGACTACGTGGCAATGGGAATTGTCCCATCAATATTCTTTATTTTTGGGGTATGTGTGCTAAAATTATCGTCCATTTATCGTTGTCGAGGTGAACTGTTCAATATATCGCAATAGTGATTTTTAGACCATATCGTCCCAGCCCTAGCGCCCCTTAATGGGCCAGAAGCCAACAGCCAGAAGAAGCCAATGACAAATAAATGCTAAATATGTTATTAAATACAGCAACAATGACGATTTTTGAGGGAATGGAGTTAAATTCTGTAATTGTAGAATTACAAAGTGAAGTGAAGATGACATTTGCAATGTGTCTATGGCCAAACACACACATTATCACAGCGTAGGATGATTTTAAGAACCAGGATGTTAAGACCATGCAGGTTAAAAAAATATATGCTTAGTGTGTTCTACACATAAATGTCATGTCATTATAATTTTAAAAGCAGATTCCTTGCAAACACTCAGACGCACAAACTAGTACCAATAGTAAAGGCTGCAGAATCACCACGGCAACCTGAGTACACAACAATCACAAGTGTGCTCTCTTTTAATCTACAGTAAAGGCATTTAGCCTCCCAGTAACCCCCTGAAAGCCTTCTAGACACCACCGTCCTTCATTCACAAAGGAGCCTTTAATTTTGGGGCAGTGGTTCCCAAAGTGGTGGGTACGGCGCTATTGTGGGGGGGGGGCTAGTTCATGAAAATGAATTAGTCTCACAGCTGCAACCTTAATTTAGGAGGATCTGGAGCACAAAGCAAGTCCACAGCAGACGTGGGGATTGAAGGGGACATTTTTGCAGGGGGGAAATGCTCAGGTATTATGTTTTGGGAGCTGTAATTGGCAAAACATAATACATTGAGTTTGTCTATTTTGTTTTGTAGTTTTTGCCTAAATTAAATGTTAAGCATCAATTTCAGTGGAGTACGTAGATCTGTGGGTCAGAATTTGGAGCGGAGGTGGGTGTTGCAAGAGCAGGAATTAAACTTTTTGGAACCAGAGATTTCTGGTAAGTAACTGCATTATTATTGCAAGGGCAAGTCAAGAACTATACACAGTCCTAAGTACAGATGAAACAATATTAATCGTACAATTAACTATTTTGCAGCAGTAAAATAGTTTGCTAAATAATAAAAGTTAAATATTAAATTGTTTTGTGAAAATTAAAGTTACAAAACATAAGTCCCTTAAAGTAAAATGCTAAAAAAAACAAAAAACGCGGGAACACTTAAACAACACCGTGTAACTCCAAGTGAAGCACACTTGTGTGAAATCAAGCTGTCCAGTTAGTGTGCAACACTTTATGAATCAGTTTCACTTGCTGTTGTGCGAATGAAACAAACAGGTAGAAATGAGAGGCACTTAGCAAAACCCCCCTATAAAGGAGTGCTTCTGCAGGTGGTGACCACACCCCTTTTCTCTGTTCTCATCCTTTCTGGCTGATGTT
>JAOUQT010040800.1:0-11118 GCA_025769995.1 Xyliphius kryptos
TTGGCATTTGCCAGAGAAGACCAGGATTGGCAAATTCGCCACTGGCACCCTATGCTCTTCACAGGTTCACACTGAGCCCATGTGACAGACATAAAAGAGCCTGGAGACGCCGTGGAGAGCGATCTGCTGCCTGCAACATCCTTCAGCATGACCGGTTTGGCAGTAATGTTGTGGGGTGGCATTTTTTTTTGAGGGCCGCACAGCCCTCCATGTGCTCGCCAGAGGTAGCCTGACTGCTTTTAGGTACCGAGTTAAGATCCTCAGTCCCTTTGTGAGACCATATGCTGTTGCGGTTGGCCCTAGCTTCCTCCTAATGCAGGACAATGCTAAACCTATGCTCTTCACAGGTTCACACTGAGCACATGTGACAGACATAAAAGAGTCTGGAGACGCCTTGGAGAGCGATCTGCTGCCTGCAACATCAGTCTGCAGTTTGGCAGTCGGTCAGTAATGTTGTGGGGTGGCATTTTTTTTTGAGGGCCACACAGCCCTCCATGTGCTCACCAGAGGTAGCCTGACTGCTTTTAGGTACAGAGATCTTATCTCTGTACCTAAAAGCAGTCAGGCTACCTTATGTGGCTGGAGTGTGTCAGCAGTTCCTCCATTGAAGCTATGGACTGGCCCGCCCGTACCCCAGACCTGAGTTGGCGGATGCTTTATTCCAGGTCTGGGAGGAGATCCCTCAGGAACATGCCCAGGTGTTGTAGGGAGGTCATACAGGCACGTGGAGGCCACACACATTACTGAGCCTCATTTTGACTTGTTGTAAGGACATTACATCAAAGTTCCTCCTGACCTTGTTTTCAACACCCGCCTTATCCAATCGGATGGTAAATTCTACACACATCCTCAGAGGCTCTTTTCAGGTAGTTGATCTGTTATAACCCAAATGAGGACATGATTCCCTTCCTCTTATTATTTCAAGGAGTATTTTTTTTGCCCCTGTAGTCGCCCGGCTTTTCCTTGGGAAAAAAAATAACCTTATTTAAATATCATATTTTAGAAAAGGAATAACATTTTAACGTAGTTTATTTTGTGCCCCGCACTGACAGTTTTGCAATCTTTGTGGTAGTTTTTCAGTTTTTTTTAAAATAATAAAACTCCCTGAAGTTCAGTCCTTTTTCTATCATTTCTGTACGGGATAACAACAACAACACTGATTTCCATTACTTTATTACAGTTTACTGCACTATATATTGTATATTTTTCTAAAAGATATAGGTGTGGCAGATTTGCTATAGCACAAGACTTTTAATGTGCTTACTTTGTGTTTTTTGAGTATCTTGAAAGAATCTGACAGTTGTCACACTTGCTTTCTTTTTTCAGCAAAAACATAAAATTTGGATAAAAAAAATGTATATTTGTAAATATTAAATATTTTTTGACTTTTGCACAGTAATGTATATTAATAGTGTTGTGATTACTGATATTATGCAATATACTCTCAACTATTTTACAACCTGTGTGTGTACATCTACAGTACATACAGAATATAACCATTTATTTCGTGCCAAGTTCAGACATTCGCGTTTCGTGTTTATTTTTCGCCGTTATTTTTCTGTTCATGAACTTCATTAGTGCACCTTGGTTCTGTTTATTTTGGGACAAAGCATTTCAAAAGTACAGCCGATGCCTTGGGATATCTTGGAAGGTGCTGTGCATTTTTCTCATTAATGGTTTAACTTATGGACTTGAGCATGTCCCAGTTGTGTTTTTATTTACTTCCTAGGTTTTACATTTTATTGTTTATTACAGTGTGTTTTGGTTTTATGTTTCTTTTTCCAGTGTCTGTGCTTTTCACACCACAGTTAGGTTTTGTTTCCATGTCATAACAGTAATGAATGTCTATATGGAACGTCTCTTCAGATAAAGATGAGAACACACAGATATTCTATATTACTTTATTCACATTCTAATAACGTTTGTGTTTTCCTCAATCCTCTCATGTCTCCCTGGAGTGGATCACATCTTGAGGGCTGTGTGTGCAGGTGAATGTCAGAAAAAGGCTTAGAAAGGCTGTGTCCAAAATTAATAGAACCAATATGGTCTAAAGAGAGTCCATAAACAGAAAAACCACAACCCCAGATAGTTCACAAATAAATAACACAAAAAATAAACAGAACAGGTAACCAGTGACAAACCACAAATACCTGAAAATCAGGTTTGAAAATAAATAATACTTTTAATTCTTTACAGACACAACTTAAGTGATAAAGGAGTTACATTTATGTTATAAGGCATTAATTATATTAATAGCTCACAAAGTGCACAACATATGCACAAGTGCATAATGGGAGCAGTCAGAGAGTACTGTCTGTATAAAAGAAAGTGTGCAAAGCAGTACTTGATGTCCTGAAGAAGCCTGGTCCTTCTGTAAGCCTATAAGCTTCAAAAGATGACCGATTTGGATGCTTAGGGTTTTAATCACTCCAGCTATATAATTTTGTTATAAATATAAGCTATAAATGGTATTTGTAGTAGTGTCTGTATTGATAAACCATTGTACCAGCATGACCATTTTGTTGACAAGATTTAGAGGGAGTGGTTTGTCCTAAATTCTAGGCTACTGCTAAATTACAGGCACAATTCTAATGGTTACCCACGCATATTTGTTCCAAATAACATCCAACAAAATTCAGCAGGTTTTTGCATATAGGAGGTTCAAGAGACATTGAAAAATAACTTCTCTTTTTCTTTATTCTCTTCATTCATTCTCTTAAAATCCAAATGGTGTGACTGTTTAGCAGTTCGAGCTGTTGCGAAACTCTCCATTCTCAGTGATCTGCAGCTTGGCAGGGTTGGTAGGTGAGATGCCGTTGTGAGTCTGCATGCTGTAGCGCTCCTTCAGCTGAGACAAAGCGCCCATGAGCCTCGTATTCGCTGCATCCAGTGAAGCTATTCGCTTTTCCTAGCGAGACAAAAAGAGGAATGTCTAAAATAGGAATTTAAGTCAGGAGTGATACTTTTGAGAAAAAAAGACAGTTCTCAATAATTAACAATGTAGCATCCAGCTATATTCTGATTCGTGTCATAATGGTTTAAATATATTTACATTTTTTAAGACAGAAGCATCTAGTACGTTCTTTAACGTCTGGCTTAAAACTTGTCAGATCTGCAATGCGAATGACCCGCTGTGGTGACCCCCGGTGGCAGGAAAATAACAAAAGACAAAAAAAAATAAATAAATAAAATTTAAAACTCGAAAGACTCGAAAGAGTAATTATTTCTAAAAGAATATTATTGTATTTTAAAATGAACACATAAATTTTTTTAAATTTTCATTACACCACTTTACAACTGTTAAGACTGACTGTCCATGGCAATAGATATTCAAAGACAACAATCTTTTATTTTTATTCTTAATTTGAATATTGGTCTGTAAAATGATTTAAATATGCTTTAATCAGAGTTTACCTGCTCTGTTTCTTTGTTTTTATAGTAACATTATTTGTAATGGTATTATTCATTCACAAAAGTATTAAAACTAATGCCACAATGTGTGCTATTCATTAAATATCTTAACACTGCTGGCTTATTATTAAAGGCATGTTATTAGAGAAAGTGTGAGTTGCTAAAGTAAAAAAACCTTCTATCTTTAAGTAATATAACACAGAGTTTTTACTGTCATAGAAAACTGCAACTACTTATAGAAAAAAATTATGTTAAACATATGTAACACGCATGCGTGACAATTTCCGGAACTCTCGCACACTTTACTCATTGTAGAAGCAAAAGCACCCGTTAGAGAATGCGGGGATGTGCTGCTTCGGGAATGTGGAAGAGGGCGTGACTGGGGGTGTGTGCAATTACCGCCTGCCTTGTTCCACACCACGGAGACAACGCAGGATATGCAGGAACAAAAAATACTTTGATTGTTTTTATTAACCGATACATAAACTAATCCATCCATCCCTACCCATGACATCATCATGTGGTCATCAAGGACCTTTCTGATTTTAATTTAACTCAGTAAGCAGTCTTTTTTATTGTCTGTCGCTTCTATAGTTCTTTTGTGAACCTTTCTCAATAATCTGCTCCTCTATGTCCTTTGACATATCAAAAATGTAAATTGCAATAGTATTGTTGGACAAAAGAATTGTCTTTAGTTTGCTAGCTGTTGCTTTATCAAACATAGTTAAAAATGAAATCAATAGCAGTGGGTAATGTATACTCCTCGGCTGTGAGGATTTTGCACTAAGCAAACCCTGAAAGTTACTTTATATGATGCGAGTTGTGCTTTTGTTAGTACAGAAGCAGGTTTTTTTCTAAAGAATTCAGCTGTCTTTGTGCTCGGGGAGATTTGTTAATTTAACACATAATTTGTTTCCACTGTCTTTTGGTTCATCGTAGATGGCTTCACTTAAAGAGATGACACCAGCATTTCTGCACCAAAATACTATATGTCCTACTCTTTCTATAATACATTTTCAGGTTGCATTTTTTGCTGTGGAAGAATGTGTTAAATGACAATCAGGGTGGAAAAAAGTCTATCAGGGTATTAGTGTGGGTGTCTCAGACAATATCACTGGACAGCTAGATGCTAACGCACATTCAGCACTGATTCCTACCCATTGAATTTTACGCTCATATATTTCCCCCGATTCTGTGAATTTTTCATTTGATTATTAATTCTAGACAGTGATAGATGTTGTAACTGAATGACAATTCTTTAACAAAGTAGTGAACAGTCCTTGCTTGCATTCGGCAGATGCTCCATTTATTCTCAATCTCTTGTTGCCTGTTACCAGATACACTGTTAATTTTGGAACTATCCAGAACCATGTGCCTTAAGACATTTTCTTAATTTCATTCCTGTTCCAAACTTTCCAAAATAATCTTTACAAAATAAAACAGTTACTTCAGACACTGATCAGTTAAATACAAAATTCAAGCAATTTAAATGTTACTTTTTTAGTTTTTACTGCATTTTAGAAAGGGTCCCAACATTTCTATAATAATAATAATAATAATAATAATAATAATAATAATAATAATAATAATAATAATATTACCTGCGCATCTATAATTTTTTGCTTGGAGTCGACAATGGCCTGCATGTCAGCATGATCCTTTTTCAGCTCATCCTCAACAGACATCAACCTGCATTCAAAAACACATATTGTAATAAATGATCTGTAGTTCCATTGCTAAGTGCTTATCAGATTGTGTGTATTTGTAAAGCCATGGTCCAGAAAATGTATTTTGTTCTATAAACATACTCTTGTTTATATTGAGCACACACGCAAACAATGATAAGCTCACTATTCAAATGGTTACGCAAATGTTAAAATTCATATTTTATGTTTGCTTGTCTGTATTGGTTTCTTCTATTTTGTTGCTCTTTTATTTCATAGTGAGCTCTCAGCTGAACAGTTTTAATTGTAATTTTTTTTATTACCTAGGTTTCAGAAGTTTTTGTTCTCACTTAATCTTTCTATACATTCATTTTTAAAAAACCCTAAATAGCCTCATTTAAAACACACAGCAAGACCGTGAACTGACAATACTACAATAATAGAATTTTATGAGGGTAATAAATTACTGATCTAGAGTTTGTCTTTCTGTTACAGTGCTCCTCATCACAGCTGCTTAGCAACTTAGAAACTGAACACCAAACCTAAATTAGCTTATGATTGATGCTAACAATGAAAAAAACAAAGGCAGAAAAACATACTTGATTTTCTGGGAATGGGACAGTATGAAATGTAAAAATAATAATTCATTTAAAAATGTATGTTATTACTAACCTTCATTCTATTTTTAACTAGTGGGAGTTAGCTTTCATAGTTCTTTTATGTACAAGTCAAATGATTATCTACAATCTGGTTGTAGAAGTGATTTGAATCAATTTTTAGAACATATAAATACATAATATTTTGAAATAATCTGCCTGCTTTTCAATGCACTTAAAACTGTTTTAGGCTGAGCAAATAAACTGCTGGTTTCACCTCTTCATCAGGCGTAAATCCTCAACATAGTAGGCCTTCTTTCAAGAAACCAAACAAGTGACAGTCCAATTGGACTAGACTAGAACTAAAGTTAAACCAAAGTTGCTATCAGTCATGGATGAGCATGCAGCTCTTACTTTATAGCTGACACTTCCTTGAACTTCTATATCAATTCATGATAATATAATATTTACTCACCAATGTACAATAATTTTATGTTAAGAAATGTTTAACATTTCTCAAAGAAGTCTCAGGTAGCAGGACATTGAAAGATTTATGCCAGTTTTTTTTTTGGAAAAAAAATCCAATGCATTTTCTGGTTTCCCAGATACTGTATCACCATTTTAGTCATATAAAAGAAAGAAAAGCTGGATAAGGATTGATTTTATTTAATGTGATAGCAACACACAGCACAATAACAGTTACTACTACTACTAACAATAATCATCAAAATGTACATTAAATGTGACTAAAAATTGATATAAGCACACCTCATCATGGTGTCTCATTTTTTCAACTAATAATACTAATACCAAGTACTAACCTACTAATAATGCTCTTCATCTGCAGCTCTTTGTCCACCTGCTGGAGGTGCAGTCTCTGCTCTGCTTCTTCCAGACGATTCTGGTACTGCAGCAGCAGCTGCTGAGCCTGATCATCTTGAGAATGCAGCTGAGCCTCACACTGCTCAAGCTGCTGCACACAACCCCGCAACTGATCCTGCAGCAAGGCTATCTCTACCTGATACTGAGGTGGAGAAGGAGCCCATGAGTGACATGTAAGAAATATACCCATGTATATACAGTATGTCAACACCTCCTACTTCAAAAATCACCAAACGTTGTAGTCTCCTTCAAAGGTATTGGATGGCAAATGGGTAAGCAGAAGATACAGATACCAATGTTTTGCCCTACTACATTGGTTTAAACAATTAATAGAAATTCATGTATACTTTTGATTTGATCCTTGTTTGTCACCTGTGAATAATGCATAGTTAAAAATTATGAACAAATGTAGACAAGAGAGCTATCTAAAGGAGATATCTAGAAATAAGTTGTTCACACAAGCATTGGGCCAGGCTAACAAAATATTTGTAAGTCAAGTATACGGGTGTATGACACGGGTGTATTCAAGCCAAGCAAAAATATTTTGAAAAAGAAATGTTTTCTCAAACATGTAAATGTTTCTGTGGCATCGCACTAATAATGAAGTACAGGTATACCTAGGCAGACTACTTCTACACATCATCCAACACGATATTGGATGAAATATGCCATCATTGAACTGTGAAGACCTGCTCTCGAGAAGAATCACATTTATCCATCTGGCAATCTGATGGACAAGTCTGGGTTTGGTGGCTGTCAGTACTTATCTAACTGTATTTTGCCAAGTGTAAAGTTTGGTGGAGGAGGGATTATGGCGTGGGGTTATTATTCAGGATTTGGGCTTGGATTAATGCCTATGAGAGGACCACTTAATGCTTCAACATACCAAGAGATCTTATTTACATGCTCCCAACTTTGCATGGACAGTTTGGAAACGGCCAAGTCCTATTCGAACAGGAATGCTCACGGTTTAAAAGTCTGTTTTTATACTTACAAACAATTCAAGTGTCCATTTTTGTTAGTCCTGTGGTGTGTAAAATTAAATAATATTATATATTTTTAAAATAAACGTAAACAAATTAAATTTAGCCACTTTGAATGGACAGAGTGATGATGTTTTAGCAACAGCTGTACTTGGCATGGGAACCCTGGGTAGACATGCTCTACCTTGTGGACACATGTATATGTGTGCTCTAATTAATAAAAAAAAGGATCGACCTGTTAATATACAGGTGTTATACAGGTGCATAGCACAGCAAGAATGAATTCCTGATATTAATATACTACACATTTGGTACCAAGCTAGAATTTTAATAATGCTATGAATCACTAAAGTAATTGAAGGTGTGTGTTTGTTTGGATTAATACCTTCTCATTGAGTGCCTGATCATCCCTGTTTTGATCCGTCTCTGAGTCCTGCTCTATGAAAGGGACATTCAGTAACCACGCAGCTGTGCGATCCAATGGATTTGGGATCACTGGGGAAGGGGACTAATAAACACACAGAAACAGACAGTAAATGGGAAATGCTGTGAGTGATGGTAATTTAGTATGAAATTGGATAGGTGTTTATTTTTCTGAATTCTCCATTAATGAGTCAAAAAGTTTATTTTGTTTAGATTTCCAAATACTACTATCCAACAAATAATATCCAAAAAAATGTTTGTTTTGTATGTCAGTAAAAATACAGGAACAAAAAAAGGCCTCCAGTATAACTGTGGCAATAATAATACTTACAAAGCTCACAGGGTAAACTGAAATAGTATTTAAGAATCTTATAAATCTTATAATATAATTTAAAGACTGACACGCTGTGGCAACCCCTTATAAAAGGGAGAGGCCGAAAGAAGAAGAAGATAAATCTTATAATTTATTTATTTAAAAATATATTTGAAAGTAAAAACAATCTATGTGCCACTATTCTTGAACAGAGCGAAATTGGTGAGGGTTGCGTCAGAAAGGGCATCCGGCATAAAACGTTGCCAGATCGTAATGCGAGAGACTCGCTGTGGCGATCCCTGGTGTCAGGGAAAAGCCAAAAGATGAAGAAGATACATAAAATGTTATGGCTTTTTTTTCTGATGATACACAACTTCTTCATCTTTTGGCCTTTTCCCCGTCACCAGGGGTATGTGATCAGGGTTCATGGGTAGGGAGGAAGGTCGATATAAACACCTAAATTATATCCTTTGACTTTTCATTATCATGCTCTCTCCCATCATAGTAGTGAGTTTAAGTTGTACAGGGAGAGTGTAATTTATCACTTATTTCTCTCTCAATTAAAGTGATGTCGCTCTGGGTGTCTAAAAGCGCATAGACAAGCTGCTCTTTGGATGGCTGTGTTGCAGAGTAGACCCACACAGGGACTGCAAAACTGACCCTCTTTAGTAACGCAAAGTGGGCTAGCTGTCACGATTACATTTGCATAGTTTGAGGTTGCGTTCACATGAGCTGTAAATTTCTTTCCATGAATACAGGTCTGTCTTTCTTCTTTCCCTTTCATCACGTAGACAGGTTGGATGTCTACCTTTTCATAGCTCACAAGTGTGGCTTTTGGCATTGTGACCTGGCTTGACACATCCATAACATCTTCAAAAGTGGAGAATTCTCCACTTTCCATTAAGGCCATTGAGACCTGACGGTTCCAGCGGGCCGCTAACCAATCTGGGACATTCAGAATCATTTTTTGGTTCTCATCACAATCATTTAATATTTTTAAACCTTTCACGTGAGGCATAGCTTTGCGGCAGGTGTTCAAGAAATTAGAGAGGGCTTTTAATCCTTTAGCATCATTGGTCTGCACGTTTGGACATTTTGACAGCTTGTCCCTGTAGGCCCTTTGGAAAACAAATGGCTGCCCGCCATTGGTTAAGCTTATTCCATGCATCTCTGTATCATTATCGTCTCGGTAAACTGTGCCTTTGATAACTGTGCCGTCTGATTTCTCTGTCATAGCTTTCCAGTCTGACACGTGCCACCTCTATGTCCCTTTTTACTTGCAAACGCTCTAATTCAGACTCCATCATCCTTATTTTTTCGTTCTGCTTTCTTTCTTCCTCTATTGGTTTACAGTAAACCTCCTTTGCAGCGAGCTCTGCAACTGCTTCAGCCCTTTTTGCAGCTATAAATTATGTTTCAGAGTGAGTGCTAGCTGACAGAAAAGCAGTCCCATATATGGAATAGGCATAGTCGTGAGCATGTAGCTTGCAGTTTGTGCCTTTCACGCTCTGCATCAAAGTCATCTATTTCAGATAAGCATTCATTAATTATTTTTATAATGCCTATGGTGACTGCCTCACAGTCTTGAGTCTTAGATCAGTGGATGGTGTGACACTGTCTAATTTTATTGTAAACTTTCATGTTGTCATCTTTTCCTTTTTTCAATGGAATCTGCCATATCAGCCATTTCGATATCTGATGAAAACTTGGATCATTTGAACTTTCCATTGTTCATAAAGACTATGCAGTCTCCTTTCTTTTTGATTCTGTTCCTCCCTTTGATAGGCAAGAAATTTCTCTGTGGGTACACGTTTGCATTCTGAGTGACGTAATCTCTTTAGTTCCTCAGTGTTATCCATTTTGTGTTGAAGCTCAACTACAAGTAGTTATTTATTTTGGCTTCAATTAGCTCTTTTAATTCCTGCCTTGACACACCTTCTTCACCTTTGTGATTTAGTAAGCCTCTACTTTCTTCAATTTTAGGCTGTAGTTCATTTATCTTTTCCCTTAAGGCATCCATTTTGACCGTAGACTTATTCCTAACTGTACCTTGACTATCACTTTAGCATATGATGCTGCAGTGCTGCTATGTCATGCCGTTAAATAGTGGAGCTCAGACAGAGTGATGTTGCCTGTTGGGTGAAGTTCTTACTGTATCATACCCGCAGACAGATGGTAAGATTCGAGTGATGGTTTTTATTATTTTATGGATCTATTACACAAAAATATGCTCCACAAACCTGTGTAAAAACTTTCGCCACTTCAGAGGTTGATAAAATAAATTAAAAATACACATTTGCTGCGTTGCCTTCTTTGCCCTTACCGTTTTGACCGTTTTTAAATTCCGTAAGACAGCTTTATTTTTTCACTTTTACACGTAAAAATAAGAGACTGCAAAGGAAGCAGGGAGTATGAAATGTCAAAATAAAATATCGCTAAAATTGAAAAAATATACAAAAAAAGAGAAGGCATTTTTTCTGATGAAACACAACTTATTAAATTTAAACATATGAAAATCACATCATCTAATTACATGCATCTAAAACAGATTGTTAGTTTTAGTGAATAATGTATGATACTCTTTGGTGGACAAAACCAGCCATTAGAGAGCACAAGCCAGTGTATTACTAGTGCCGGTCCCAAGCCGGCGAGGGTTGCGTCAGGAAGGGCAGCCGGCATAAAACATTTGCCAAAAATTTAAATGCGTGACTGATTCTTACTTCATACCGGATCAGTCACAGCCCGGGATAACAACTAAAATTGGGCTAGTGTTTGCCGAAGACGACGAGGAGGGAAGCGTGTGAAGAGACAAAGAGAGAACAGGAGAGTCAAGAGTGTAGGCTTGA
>JAOUQT010040816.1:0-11117 GCA_025769995.1 Xyliphius kryptos
AACAAGTGCCCTACGAAGTATTGGCACCCTGTCTGGGGTTGTTCCTGAACTTGCGCCCAGACTTGCACCAAGTGCAAATCAGCTGCCCTGCAACCCCGAGTAGATTAAGCGCAAGAGAATGAATAAGAATGAATATTGCTCCACCTTTCTACACCAAATCCATGTGACAATTGGGACATGGGCCATCTCTACCCCTCTGTAGGCTATTAGGAGAGAAAGACATTAAACATGCATAGTGCACTATACTTGTGTCTAAGAGCAAGCAACTATTCCTGTCCTGTAGGTGTGAGAGAGGAATCACATACACCTGCCAGAACGCACACACACACACACACCAGACACTGTTAAATACATGAGTGTAAAAAGGTTTGCTCTGTTCAATGTATCTGTTTATTTGTTGCACATGTTTTTTTATGATGCATCTCAACACCGTAGAGGAAAAAAAAGCAGCGGTGTAGTGTGCTTGGATTTGATTGGTCAGCTGCGTGGTGCGTCATCATATTATATTGAATAAAGGCATTATTATAGCAATATTTACACCAACAATGAAACAAATAAATAATATTAAAATGTTATATTCATTAGAATTAGCAGAAACACAGTCATATTTTCAGTTATTCACAAAGCTTTTGATTTTGTCATTAATTTCTAATAATTTACACCGAGGCCCTGAGTTTTATTTTATAAAAATTATAAGGATAAGTTTTGTTTGATCGTTTACTGCGCGTGCACGGCGCGGTGCTGCTGAGACACATGGTGTGTTGAGCGCAATATTATCTTTGTCTGTGAATATTAATATATATTAAGCACATCGCAATCATTCATCGCTATTGTTGCCCCTTACCTCTCGACACGGCGGCAGGTTGGCTGAGGCGCGCGCCGGCGGGGGGACGGTGAGCAAAAGGAGTAACACACAGCGAGCGAGAAAACACCACCACCACAAAGCGCATCTCGTTCTCCGTTCCATATTCCCGTGATAAAGAGACAGTACCCTACCGAACCGGTGTTAACACGCCATCAGCTCTCTTGTGTGTGTGTGTGTGTGTGTTAAAGGATGCTGAGCGCTTCGCTGTTTCTCTTTGCTGCGCTCGTTCAGTTTTGACTGGCAGCGCCTCTGACGTCATATTAAAATCTCGTGCCTCTCTCTGCTAATGGCGGAGATCTCTATCCGTGGAGAGCTTCTTTTCCCCCATAATTGCATTTGAAATGAATTCGGTTTAAAGATGAAAGACAGATGGCGGCACAGTGGAGCAGTGTATAGTGCTGTCGCCTCACTGGAATTTGCATGTTCTCCACGTGTACGCGCGGGTTTTCTCCGGGAACTCCGGTTTCCTCACGTTTTCCAAAAAGACATGCATAATACGTTGATTAGTGTCTCTAAATTGCCTGTTATTATGTGAATGTGCGTGTGTGTGTTGGATTGGTTATCTGTCAAGTGTTGTTCCTGCCCTTGTGCCCAGAGTTGCTGGATGGGCACTGGCTTACCCAATTACCCCAAACTAGGCAGGTATTATGAATGAATGAAAGACAGAACTGTTTATCACTGAGGTAGTAATAAGGACGATAAAAACGAGGGCCTGGGTTAAGGTCCCATTCAATCTGGGAGTCCAAGTTTGCATGATCTTTCTAACCTGACTCCTTGCCGAGTGTCCCCTTTCACTGCATGGTCATGGTCATATGTGGCAGGTTTGGTCAGTGCCCTCCTAGGTATAAGCAATATTCCTTGTTGACAGTGGACAGTATCTCCGCCTGTCACGTGGAAGACCGGGGTTCGTTCCCCCAACAGGGAGGATTATTTGGGGCAGTCGTAGGCTTGTGGTTAAGGAACCAGCCTTGTGTTCGGAAGGTCCCTGGTTCGATTCCAAGTACAGATAAGTCATGGCTGAAGTGCCGTTGGGCAAGGCACCTAATCCCCAGTTGCTCCCCGGGCGCTGTGCTGGCTTCTCACTGCTCCGGGCACGTGTGCTCAGTTCACCAGTGTGTGTTTGTGTGTATTTGTGTGTTTTACTGCACGAATGGGTTAAATGCAGAGGAACAATTCCGCTGTGTGCAAACATAGTAGCAAAATGTATCACTTTCACTTTCTCAATGATTAATACAACTTTGCTAATAATTTCAGTCATGCAATGGCCATCTACTCGTCATAATAGAAAGGCAAATAAAAAGCTATTGGCAGCACAGGCTTAGCCACCATCCTGAAGACCATAGTAATCTCATAACCTGAAGCCACAAAGCCCACAAAGTCCTAAAGCATGCAACATTTGATCAACACTTATCTTTAGTTGCAAAACACACTACTGGCCTTGAAACTGCCATTGAACCTGGCAGAATCAGAATATCCATACAATTAGTTTCAGGAGATAACTATGCAAAATTTCAAGCATTAGCCAAAATGGTGGAGCACTGGAGTCTGGAATGTTAGAAATGTGTTATCTAGCGCGATTGTTGGAGAATATGGTGTGTAGGAATCTCAATGGCCTGCACTGATCCAAGACCCTCACCCTGATGCATTAGAACGCCCATGGGCACAAGCTCCCATAAGCTCACTTGAAAATTTTCTAGCAAGCTATCAATGGAATAAAGGCCATATGGGGGCCAAATCCACATTTGTGTGTGATTGCCAGGGGTCTGTATACTTTCTTTCTATATAGTTTGTACAGCATTGTGAGTCTCTTAGAGATGCATTTTTTCATTCACAAACAAGACAGATCTGTCGTGTCTGAATAAAAAATTATTTTCAGGAAATCTTTGCATTCGAAATTCAGCAAAGTCCACCATATCCACCTATACATCATTCTGTCAGATGAATTATAAGCACTATGCCTGGATAACTGCAAGCTCACCGGATCAAAAGCTGTTTTTTGTTGGATTGCTTACCACCATACTCACTGCATGCCAATGTTACAGACGCACTTTAGGACCAAGAGTATAAGGACACCATTCCTAATTTTGCAGTTAAGGTGTTTTTTTCATTCATGCTACTGGGCATCTACCCCATCATAATTGTAAGTCAAATAAAAAGCTAGGTGCAGCACTTGCTTAGCCCGCATCCAGTAGAGCATAGAAATCTTACAGCCTGAAGCCACAGAGCCCTGAAGCATGTAATATTTAATTAACAGGTTTGCTGCAAAATGCACTACTGCTTTTAAAACTACCCTCAAAAATGCCGTTGAAGACCCTCACCCTATAGAGTTATACTTTAGAATGTCTATATGCACAAGCCTTCATAAACACCCTTCATAATTTTGTAGAAAGCTTTACCAGAGGAAAACTAATTAATTAATGTAAAGCATTTCCCCGAATGACAGAATACATTAGCCGATGTATTCTGTCACACAAAAGGCATTCCCTTAAACACCTCCATGCATCAACACCAGTCAAATACAACTGATGCATACGTAGCCATTTCAATGACAGAAACAAGTTTCACATTATATACACAATGTCATATACAGTCTATTATGCAAGTCGATGACAATTTTGCATTTCCTTATGAATACTTATGATATTCTCATAATGCATACTTATTGTGATAACAGACATCACAACAGGCTTACCCCCAAACACCACCATGCATCAACACCTACTAAACACAACTATGAATAAAACAGGTAAAATCTTTTGTTTCTTATTAATTATGTGAAAGAGAATATGTCGTATGTAGCTATGATGCAACTGTAGATAGATACATAAAGCTACTATGTGCTGTAATACACACATGCCAAAAAATATGCGTACGATACTTGTTATGTAATAAGTGGTTATATCATGACATCGATATGTGGCACCAATCATCTACAACGGTGATTAATGCGGTTATGATGCATACTGTATTACATTCTGATATACTTTGTACTTCACAATTATTGTACTAACAGACAACAAAACAATAGTCTTACCGAAATCACCCACATCAGAATCAATCACCTACAAATAAGAGTCTTCTTCTTCTTCTTTTGGTCTCTCCCTTTTATCAGGGGTCGCCACAGGGAGTCAATCTTTTCCACCTCACTCTGCCCTCTGCATTTTCTGCTTTCACACCCACTACCTGCATGTCTACATTGACCAAATCTATATATCTCCGCTTTGGTCTTCTTCTCTGCCGCCTCCCTGGCAGCTCATTATGTGATTGAGAATAAGTGATATGTTGTTATGATGCAACTATAGATACATACACACTTACTTACTATGCTGTAATACACACATGCAGACTAATGCACATATTATACTTGTTCTGTATGTTATGTAAGTAGTACACGGATAGGCCCTTCAACCAAACTTGAATAAACTTAAATAAATACACCAACAAGTTTACTACACCACCTTTTGTTGTGTGATATAACATGCACTTCTGACAGAAAGTGGCACTGAACAAATAAAAATGTTTTCTTAAGATTTTTTATCGAACCTGTGTGCCATTCTTATGAAATTCTGAGGGGTCCAGCATTATGAGTCTATTAGAGAAAGACATGAAAATCTGACCAGTTATCTACAGTAATTGTTGGAGAATATAGAGTGGAGGAATCTCAGTGACCTGCACTGATCCAAGACCCTCACCCTGATGCATTAGCACGCCCATGGGCACAAGCAAAATTTTGTAGCAAGCTATCAGAGGAATAAAGGCCATATGGGGGCCAAATCCACTTTCTTTCTGTATAGTTTGGTTTCATTACCTTACGTGTTTAAATACTCATGTATTCTCTCAAGGCATTCCCTCAAACACCACCATACATCAACACCAATTAAATACAACTTTGATTAATGCCCTTATGATGCATACTGTATTACATTCTGATATACTTGTGCTTCAGAATTCTAACAAGCAACAAAACTGCTTTAATTTTCCTATTGTGGGTATCGAGATGAATAAGGCATTATGTTATATCTATAGATAAGATTAGTACTTGCTCTAAAGTATTATTTAATGAAATTCTCATACTTTATACTTATTGTGCTAACAGACAACAACACAACAGGCTCACCCCCAAACACCACTATGCATCAACACCTACTAAACACAACTATGAATAAAACAGGTAAAATCTTCTATTTCTTATCAATTATCTTATCGAGAATATGTGATATGTTGTTATGATGCAACTATAGATACATACACAGAGTTACTATGTGCTGTAATACACACATGCCGAAAAAAGCATGTATCATTCTTCTTCAGGTGAAAAGTAATGTTTAATAAATCTATTAAATTATTGATAATAGCCTTTACTAAGGTCAGTTTTTCAACATACACTGATAATTGGTATGTAATTGTTCTTTGCATTTCACGTTTTTTCTATAGTTGTGTTAAATTTAGCATTAAGCTGTAGACCAATGGTTTATTTGAGAATTAGATGCTAAATGTTTTTACTGTTATATACCATATACCATGCATCATGTGAAACTTTGCTTTAAAAGTTACATTAGAACCAATAGAACCTGGGTCTCAAAAATATTTGGCATGCTGCATGAACAAAAATATATGTTTTATTTCATAGAATATAGAACACATTTTGTTTTTAATTGTATCTATTAATTGCATAGCAAAATATGTTAACAGACCATGCGCCCCATTTTAGCAATTCTTAGGCAACCGTCATCCGCCCACCGCACAGCTTGATGTGCAGCTTGATTTAGGACATGTCCGTATATCTTTGCTATTGTTATGACGGAAGGTGCAAAATGCATGTACTAATTCTCTTAATTAATCATGTGTATGTTTTTAGAATAACATGCATATAATAAATAAATTAGTGTGTTGCTTGCCATTCTCTTGAAGAGCCAGATGTCAATGGTGCAGCCACTTGGACATGTCCATGTGTGCGTAAGAAGGTTGTTTACATGTTGGGCATGTGTTTTTGATGACAATTCACTTCCAAGATGGCAATGAATGTCTGTTGATGTCTGTCTAGCTTGTTTTCAGTCAGTGGCTCGCCTGTGCTTTTTGTTGCCATGATAGCAATACACCAGAAATTTGCCTGAACACACCTCATTTCGAGACCACCACATGCATTGGAATAGATCTATACACAAGCACTGTTGCTAGTTAAACAATGTTGGCAGAATCCAATGAAAATAGACTGTTGACAGAGTGTGTTATAGCAATGAGCATCGCAATGCACCTCGCAAAGGGTGTAAGAAAGGGCCCAATGATTTCTTGTTTTCCTGAGGCCATGCAGAGATTTCCACTACAGAATATTGTGTGTTTTTTGTCCAGTTTTCCCTGAGGGTCTTGAATAGCAAGAGTATCCGGTATTGACCATCAACTTTGTCCTTTTTGTACACAGAGAGTCTGCATAATACGCTTTGCTCAGCATCTGAATAAAGTTTAACGTTGCTTATTAAACAAAAATAACTTCTAACTTCACTCATTATTAGTCATTAGCACTTTTTTAAACGGATAGAACATTTTTTCCGGGTGTAGTGGAAAAACCGGACAATCATGAGCATCTCCGCCATGTAGTTGCCAACTTTTTAAGAATTGTTGCTTCAGTGTTGAAATGTCTCAAAGACTATCTGATATGTGTCCTGTGTTCTACTGTAAATAAAATATGGGTTATCATGGCATTTTGATGTTCCAACTTTTTTGGAATTCGGGTTGTGCTAGTACATGCTTAATGAGATTGTAATAATTGCCGCTTTTCTGTAATTCACAACCAACTAACACTGCTCACAATTTGCAGAAAATTTAAACACCTCTGACTCTTCACTCACTGCCCTCACCACGAACACAGCCTCACCCACACTCATGACCTCAACAACAGGTAACTGCTAGATCACACACCTGTCTGCTTTCCGTACAAACACACACTCTCTCTCTCTCACACACACACACATACTTACATAGACCTACTCTTATTATTAATATTTACTTATATATTAACTAAATATATATACCATAAATTTGTCATCCCTTATTTCTTTACAGAGAGACTCCCTGTGTGTAAGTACCCATCACTTCCAATTTCTTGTTCTTCCATTTGTGATCATAACATTTATTGTTTCTTTGGGTTCATGAAAGCATTTCTTTACAGGCAACTACGTACTTAAACATGGAGTAAACGGGGTTGAAGTGGAGCTTGACAAGAATGCATTTTCAGTCAATTACACCATTACAATCACAGATGGTCCGGATAAAATAATTGAGGCACCATTTCAAAAGAAATTCACAATATTGTTTAATTTATTAAAGCCTTGCCGAGATTATAACGTCACGTTTGATCCTCCCTGTAATCGTACGGAGAGCAACGTTTTTAATTCAGGACCATTAAGTAAGTTATCAAACTCCTTATGCTCCATAAATGATGTAATTACTATTAAATGTATAGACATTTTTTTAAATTGTATTATTTAATTGCATTTGTTGCACTTTAAAATACTGGTACATAACTAAGCATTTACTAAGTATTAGCAAAGAGTCAACTAATAGTGAATGAATACATGCACTAATATAGTAGTTATCACACCTAGAACTAATGAGTAGTATACATTAATACCTTAATGAGTCACTATTTATAAAGGTAGTTGTTAAGTATTAACTTATTGTTAACTCATTGTGCTGATTAATTAGTGACATCACATGTTAGTCAACACTCTATCTTGTTAATTCATTCTCCTCATTATTTAGAGACTTGATATATTAACTCGATTAGATAATTAATTAGTGATTTAAAATGTTAGTTAACAATCATTCATCGTAACGCGTTGTGCTAATTAATTAGTGACTCGATATGTTAGTTAACATTCTTTTATGGTAACTCATTGTGTTAATTAATTACAGATGAACTATGTAAAGTCATTGTGTTAATTAATTATACACTTGATATATTAGCTTTATGAGTTAATTAGTGATTCTTTTTAATTTATTATTAATTAACACAACAATTTGACAAGAATATTATGTTAACTAATACAACTCTAATTAATTAACGCAATTATTTAACATGTAATTTTTTATTAATCATAATGCTAATTGATTACCCGCATAACCATTCATGACTAGCATTATGATTATGAAAAATGATATGATAACTAATAGAGACTTATGTTAGTTAACATTCATTCATCGTAACTCGTTGTGCTAATTAATTAGTGACTCGATATGTTAGTTAACATTCTTTTATAGTAACTCATTGTGTTAATTAATAACAGATGTAATATCTAAAGTCATTGTGTTTATTAATTAGAGTTTACTTCCTTTTTCTCGCTTCCTAATTGCTGAATTTCAAAATACCTACCAAGTCCGGTCATTGTATGCTAATAACTACTGACCTATAATTTGTCCTTCATTAAGATGTTCGTACATACACTTTAAATAGACACTCAATTGCACATGACAGAAAATATGTTAAATTGAACACAAAGTCAATAAATAACTTATCAAGTCAAGTCAATGTAAACTCCTCATTAAATCCTGGTGTGCCAACTAACTGCTAGTTGAGTCTTTGCTAAGGATAAGTAGTTATGTACCAGTATTGTAAAATCTTACCTTGCAATTTTATTTTCTAGGTACATGATTAACACAATAATTATATATATATATGTTGTATGTATTATTTACATAATATAATGCAATAAGTATAGGTCACTATATAACCTATTTTGAATTTATATACAGTTCCTATTTATTAAATGATCAAGTAATAAAATCTGTTAAGATTTAAATGTGGATGTAGTATTACTAATACATTCTGAGCACAAAAACACTCCTAGATTTGAAAGATATATAAAATCAAAATATGTTCATAAATATAGTGACCTCAGATAGGGTAAGTGTGATCAGGATAAACAGGATTAGTAATGAGAACATCAGAGGGACAGCACAGTTTGAAAAATTGGGAGAAAAAGGAAGGGAAGACTGAAATGATTTAGACATGTGCAGAAGAGAGACAGTGGATATATTGGTAGAAGGATGTTAGAGATGGAGTTGCCAGGCAGGAGGCAGAGAGGAAGACCGAAGATGTGATATATGGATGTGGTCATTGTATATGTCGATATGCAGCTTATGTGAGAGCAGAAGATGCAGATGACAGAGTGAGGAGGAAAAGATTGACTCGCTGTGAAAGAAGAGGCTAAAGGAAGAAACAGTAGATACATTAAGGCACATATGTTATGCTTCTTTACCAAAAACCCTGTATGATCTGTGTGAATGCACTGCTGTAAACTTTGTCGTAGGCAAGTATCTAGTCAGAGCTAGATTATTACATCAGTGTATGCAGAGTAATGGCTTTGGAGAACATCAAGTGTGTGTTACTAACAAGTATAAAACTTTGAGTTGATGCAACTGCAGCCACTAACTTGTAAGAATATTCAGAGTTTCAATTGCACATCAGTTGGAAATAAAGGACTGTTTTTGTGCTTACCCGGTATATATCATTGTCTTCTATTCAGCACAGCAATAATACTAGATATAATTGTTCATAAACACAGTATTGGCAAGAATAATTTTTAAAAGTAAATTCTTAAATGTGTCTGTTACAGGAAAACCTGTGATTACAAATACAGCTGAATTGCCTACAAAATTAAGTTGGAAAAATAAGCCTTCACAATGCACACAAGACCTTAAGTACACCTGCAATCGTAAGAACAAACATTGCCCTGAATTTCTACACACTGCGTGATATGTTCAATGTTTGTTTTATTGACACAAACACGTTTTTATGATGTAGCCCATAATAATGATCTTTATTCTTTATAGAGTCAGGTGTCCCAGTTCCAGATTTAAAGGCTTTGAAACCTTTCCAAAATTATACATGCTCTGGGACATATGATTATGGTCTTGGAACTATTACAAGCAAACCCCTTCCAGTTAAGATTATATGCAGTAAGTTGTTTGTTTATTTCAATATCACAGTCTATAAACAATTTATGAGATTTTAGACCCATTTAGGTTTACCACATATTACCCTGTAACCATGCTTTTATAGACCTTTGATGTAGCAGGCTTAAGTTCATGTCACTGGCTTAAGTTCAGCAGTATGAACACACTGCATGTGTTCAAGTTGCTAAAACTTTTATCTCGCACATTAAAACTCACTGCAAAAAGTATTGATATATGACAAGGCTCAGGCTGATAGAAGTGATTAACATTGCCACTATGGAATTCGTGCTCGATTATTCAGGGTGTTTTTGTGCTTCACACGGTGAGAATTTTGATATTTAAAGTTAATAAATAAATACAAAATACAAAATGATTAAATACATAGGCATAGTAAAGGTTACGCAATTTAAAATGTAATGCATTCTATAAAATAGCAACAATATCATAGGCTATGACACAAACTCTAGCTATGGCCCGTAGATGCTGTATAAACTCGAGAAATAGATCAGGATCAGAGTTCAAGATGTGGCGATTGAGACATGGTGAGCTTTTTTTAATGTCATATTATTTATGATCATGCAGAAATAATTTACACTGCCAATTTATGAAATATACTATATATTTCTCTTATAAACACAGAATCCAAAATACACAAATACATTAAAATAAAAAAATAATAATTAATTAATTAAACAATTAATAAATTCATAACGCTTTATCCACACTGGATCATGAGCTTGGCAGTGTCCACCCAGCAACTCTGAAAGCAAGTGCAGTAACAACTCTAGGCAAGGTTTTACTCTATTGTAGGGCAAACACACACATACTTTTTACACCAATTAACCTATCATGCAGGTTTTTGGACTGTCTGAGGAAACCAGAGCACCCACACAAACATGGGGAAAACATGCAAACTCAACATAGAAATTTTCTGGGTTGTCCCAACTTGGGATAGAACCTGTATCATTCTTGATTTAAGGCATAGCACAAGACTTAAAAATACATATACCTTCATGTGCAATATTATTCAGGAATATTTGCTCTCTCTGTTATTATAGATGTAAGTGATCCCACTCTTCAAGTTACAAAAAATGATACCATACAAGCATTCTGGAACATTTCTAGCCCGAATTGTCCATTGATTTCCTCAAACTTCACCTGGACAGCAAAATGCAAAGATCAA
Organism: Xyliphius kryptos; assembly: GCA_025769995.1. Classification (NCBI taxonomy): domain Eukaryota; kingdom Metazoa; phylum Chordata; class Actinopteri; order Siluriformes; family Aspredinidae; genus Xyliphius; species Xyliphius kryptos. Next base: position 11,001 of record JAOUQT010040816.1, read on the forward strand.
ACAGGTTAACATTTTTTATATAATAAATATACAGGGGTTCGACAGTGAAACTGAAACACCTGTCATTTTAGTGTGGGAGGTTTCATGGCTAAATTGGACAAGCCTGGTGGCCAATCT
>JAOUQT010040836.1:0-11116 GCA_025769995.1 Xyliphius kryptos
CCCTGGAGCAATGAGGGTTAAGGGTCTTGCTCAAGGACCCACATTGGTAACTTCAGTGGACCTGGGATTTGAACCATGTGATTGATAGTCCAACACCCTAACCACTAAGCTACCATTCAGTAATAAAGTGTGTTAAGGAGCTTTACCACAGGGCAGCCTATCCCCGCTGAAGTTAGACTGTACAATTAACACTGCTCTCAGTAACTACGCCCCCAAATTAACAAATCACAATTCTGCATTAACCATTTAATTATATGTGCAATATGTTGCCTATACAATAACTACGTATTCATTTAATAATTATATGTGCAATACTTGTTGCAATATGTTGTCTTGTATGGTGTTTTTTTTCCATAGTCTTCATTCTCAACTGTCATATACATAACTGTAAAGTTCTATTTTTTTATTTTATTTTGTATATACTAATTGCTATTTTAATTTAAATGTAAAAGAAACTTAGCAATTTTGGTCCCATTACTACTGAGTATGCAAATTTTCCCATGTGGGACGAATAAAGGTCTATTTCCTATCTTATCTATCTTGTATATCTTTATATCTTATCTTAAAACAAAATCAAAGAATAAGGGTTCTATCTTACCACCATACTTTTTACACTGTTTGATAAGAAATATTTGCAAATGCTTGATTGGCTTTAGCTGTACAGACACATCCTTTTTTTTAAATGACAAGCAGAAGCAGGCATTTTTTCAACATGCTTTGTTAAAAAACTGGCAGCAGGTTGGAAGGATGGCATTTTGAAGGCTTTACAATAACGATTGATCTTAGTGATTTATGAACAACTTTAAGAATGACGTAACTTTAAGAACCCCAATTTTGTGAGTGTTTCCCAAACGCCTTCTTAGTCTCCAAACTTACGAACGAGTTTCAAGTAGCTCTTTGTTGACTCCGCCCCCCACGTCAGCACTGACTAGGCACTGCCTATTCAAAAGCTGCACCACGGATTTACAAAAGTTTCCTTATTATGCCACAAAAGCATCGTTATTTAAATAATTGTAATAGAAAGAACAACAAATCCAGTATGCACATTATGTTCATGGTAAAAAATTAAAACATTTAACTTTCAGGGTTAGGGTTAGTAATATTACAAATACAGCCACAGTAATACTCGTATACATTAATTTGTGCATCTTTTATCTTGTGTACTACTAATAGAATGACACCTTTAAGCATTTAACATTATTTTAATTTACTATACAAATATTTTGGGTTTTGCGGCATGGTGGTTTAGTGGTTGGCACGTTCACCTCTCACTGCTGGGGATTCCTGGTTCGAATCTCGATCTGGGTGAAGTTGCAATGTTCTCACCGTCTCTTGTTTTCCAGTTGTTTCCCTCCCACAATCCAAAAACATGAATTGACTGAACTAAATTGCCGCATATAGTCTGTGTGTGTGTAAGTGTGCGCCCAGCCATAGATTTGCACCCTGTCCTGGGTGTATTTGCCCAGCACCCAAGACGTTCTCCCCTGGATAGGCATGGGGAACCCCCTTGCAACCCTTGCAGAGCATTAAGCAAAAGATAATGAATGAATGAATTAACATTTTGTGCTTAACTTCATTAGCAGTACTAACCCTGCATTCACCCAGCATTAACTTGAGACAATAACTCTGGAACATATACCCATTTTATTAAGAGTTTAACTTCAAAGCAATGCAATGTGGAATTTTTAAGGGTTGTAAGTGCTTTACTCTTTACACACTGTACATATTTCGGCCACCGTACATGTGATTCCATTAAGTATGGAAATCTTTGTTATGCAGCTTTATACAGTCAGAGTGGAAATAAAGATTGATTTTACACAGCATGGGGCTTTAAATAAGGATAAAAGTTATAGAATAACAGATTTTTATCCTGATAATTTTTGTATTTGTGCAGTAACTGGGCAGAGATGTTGTTGCCACTGGTCAATAAAGTATTCAATATTGATATACTAGTTGCTTCAGGTCAGAGAAACCATGGCAACCAAAGGTTACCTTTACTTAACAAACAACAATAGATGATGATGCAATCAGCAATTTGAGTGATGAGAAAAGTTACTGGATAAAATAAGATTTTCTTTCCCATCTCATCAGCATGAACAATTTCTGGACTGGGCATGTGGGTCTTTAAATATATTGATTAATGTGCAGCATCGATGTAGACAGTAATGGAAAAGTGGTAATATCTTTTTTATATGTTCAGCAGTCCAAAATGTTATCCACTGCAACACAAATTTACTTGTTATTGGCAAAAATAAGGTTCAACACCCTTAAGTTTAGGCCTTTCTAACAGTTCCAAAAATATATTCTTTCTCTCTCTCCATCTCTTCACATATGTCTTCACAATGCATTACTTCTTATGTTGTTTGCCCAGTAAATACATAGTATGTCAAGTTAATAAAAAAAATGTGAGTTTACCAGAAGATTCTCTGTTAATGTTGTAATTGTGGGTCTATGTTTCACTAGAAAGCCTACGCAAGTCATGTTGCTATGTTACACGCCACCAACAGTCTATTTTTGCAACAATGCTTCTGAATATGTCTATGCAGGTGTTGCTTTAATAATTACTTTATAGACTGATTTACACAGAAATACTATTATACAGTGGTTAAAAAATGAGGCATTCTGGTAAATTCCTGGATTATTGATACACTGTGTTGGCAACAGAAAACAGTTTCGACTAAAGCGAGGTAAAAATATGGGTGGTTAAGTTGAGCATGCACATCACGGTGTTGAATTCTCATCTGTGGTTGCTGAAGGTAAACAAAAGCTGGGCAAAAATAGTTCTGTTTATCCAAATAAATACACAAAAAAAAAATGTGTAACGAGGGGTGGGTACGAATGACTTTTGAAACCGCTTTATTTGAACCAAAATTACATTCCTATATGCAGTAAAAGAAAACTCTGAAAACAATCACAGAAATAAAAATCTACACGTTTAAGTAAATGCTGATCAACGTCTTGAGGACCAGAGACAGGATTTTTTACCAACAGGAACGGGCTTTATCACAAAGTATTTACTGTACATTTAAACTGTATTTGCTGGCACAGTGTAGTTCACCGTAAATCCCGCTCCTGTCGGGTCCATGGCATCTCTTCCCCCCAGCAGCATCTGATGTAACAGCTTATAAAGGCTGCACACAGTCATAGGGTAAAGCTGCATCAGGTCCGTTAATTACCTTCAATGAACAACTCCATCGGCTCCAACTTTCTTCCCCCAGCACCACTGCGCTACAGTCAAAAAATTATTATGAAAAACAGTCAAATGTCATTCGGTCGTATACAAATTTGCATACTTAAATGTACTGTAATAATCACAATAATAGTGGCTTTATACAATCCCCAAGCACCTTATTAAAAACACAATACTAATCGTGTTAGTCATTCTGATGTGGAATTTGCTCACCACAATTGTTCAAAATTGTTAGTAGCTGTAGCCTTTCTGTCAGCTCGAACTGATCTGGCCTACTCTTCTTAGACACTCTCACAAAAAAGTGACTTTCGTTTAAAGAAATACTGTATGTCTTAGTACACTTTACATACTACTGTGTGCAAAAATCCCATCACATCAGTAATTACAGAGCCATCAATCCAGCAATCTGCCATCACCATTCATGACACAGTCAATGTCAATGAGCTCACAATTATTCCCCTTACTAATGTAACCATTAATTAAAGCTTTTGGCTTGTATCTGGATACTTAATTTATTGCACTTTTGCCAAATCAGTCTGCCTACACAATTGATTAATAAACCAAATGAATAATTGCATGAAAGGCAGATGTAATAAAGTAAAAGATGAGTGTAAGAGCAGGAGTAGTAAAGCAGTTAAAAACCTCAAAGGTCATTCATGACACCGTCCAACAACAGAATGTGATGAAGTAGGTTTGGCACACATGAGAAAATGTATAGTGAAAGAAAGAGAGAGAAGGGAGAAAGTAAGAGAGCGAGACCTAGGCCTTAGACCTGAAGGGCGACACAGTCAGCCTTCATTGATGTCACTGTCTGGCTAAAAGCCGAGACAGGAGTCGACTAGGCTATTGGAGAGAAGCAAAGAATAACGGGAAACAGTTATGCATCAGCAAAACCTTGAAAAAAAGTGCACTTGAGGAAAAAAAACAATGATATCTTGAAAGCACAGAAACAAAAATAGCAAGGGCGACTGTTCGCGCATCAGAAGGCACATTTTTCATGCAAACGATGTGAGGTGAGGTGAGGAGAAAAATGCTGGTTGCTGCTATATTTTTTCTAAAAAAACAAACTGATTATAACCACCACCAATTTTAGTCATTTAAACCAAAATGCGAAGGAAATTAACTAAATAAAAGAACATCATATTATAATTTTCTGAAAGGACTTTTAAGATCTTAAATTAAAAGTTATACTAGAGGACAACTACTTCAGGTTTTGTTTCAATAGGTCAGGTCACGGCTCAGACACTTTGCGTAAAAATAAAATGAAGTCATCAGAGCAACAGAATGTACAGAATAACAATGTAATTCCATCAATAAAATGTTCTTCCTTGATAACACAGGCATGTTTCACGACGGCATGCTTTGCATGATTTAAATCAGCAAATTAATGTTTAGGGACCAAGTGGAACCCAGTTTTTTTTAAATGTGTTGCCAATGACTTGGAATGATTTAATTGTTTGATAATCCATATAGGAGAGCTTGGAAACTAAATATAACTAAACATAAATAACTTTTAAATAAGTTTATAATAACACAAGAGCCACAGTGTACAATTAAAGTACAATTTTTATGTATCTATTTAATTAATGTGTGCTGGCCATTTAGGCATCATTTAAATTTTGTGCATTAATTATCGACCGTATGACACAACATTACCGGTGCTCCAATTCAGAGATTTTTTTCAGTTTGGTTTATTTGTGTCATTTGATGCTTGCTGTTTTATTTTTCAAGTTAAGTTGTGTTATGCATCAAGTACAGAGGAGCATTTTATCAATGCGGGTGCAGGTCTGTACCTGATTTTATGTACGGATCTTATCGTGACATCTATTTTATCCAGTAGATGGAATGCTGCAGCCAGTTAATATAGTATCTGGGATGACTATAAACCAGGGTGCCTTCTCAAACAGTTGATAACATGCATTGAAGGACCTATAGAGAAAGGTTAGGCTAGCAGTAGTCCAACAACGGAATTTGATGAGACTGAACAGTCTTAAAGCAATACAGAAAACAAAAGTCCTGCATGACCTTGTCAGATTTTACCCCGATGAAGCTAACAATCTGTCCAAACAGCTACAGAAAATTAGAATTGCAATTTTATTAATTGCAAGATTGGATGTAAATCTGATTACATTTAGATTCTGCAAAATGGGACATTAAGGGTGGCTGGGCAGATAACAGATTTGAGTAATTTTAATTAGTAAGAAATTTAATAGATTAATACTTAAATAGTTGAAGCCAACCTGTATATTTTATCTGAGCAACAAAGTAAGATAGCTGAATACTGATTGAATACTCTTGAAAATATTGCAAGGTAGTCTGACAATTTACAAGGTATGTATTAAAGGTAGGGATGTCACAGCTTGATGCACCGTAGCGAGCTTCCAGCAGGCAGACACGAGAATTTAACATGCAAGGTAGTGGGATTTGATGTATGATCTAAGCAAAGAACAGAGGCAGGAGGTAAAGACTGACAGGTCTTGTTAATCACCTCAAACAAGGCGACAAATCGGATAATCTTTTGCTGTTAAGGAAAAGGTTGAAAAGGTATTTGGGAGGAAAGAAATAAATGGCATTGAGCTTGTATAACTCTCAGGTCATTGCTTTGCTGTGTCTTTTAAATGACAAGTAAATTGTAAAATTTAATTACTGGCTTTGATAACAACTTGCCTTGTTTGTGAATGACACCAACAACACGTACCAGTGGGTAGCCTTGTTGACTCATTTTAATTGACTAGCACATACAATGTGACGCCTCCCTCGAGAGTTTGCAACACAATGTCTGCTTGCACACGATTGGGTGCACTGTTCCTGACATTAATTATCTTGCCAGTTCTTAGCGCATATGAGCCCATATCACAGAACATAGGAACATGATTAATGTCAGGAGCAATGCACCTGCACCCAGGTATAAGCAGGCTAAGATGAGCTAAAACCTCTAGATATATTATGTTACATCTTGTGTGTATTTCAGATAATAATGTTCGCTTTGTCATTTTCAAATTACTTTCTTATAAATCAATTTGTTTTTACAATAAGCAGCGCCATGATCAGATGTTAAACAAAATGCATGAACTATATAAATCATATGACTTTTAGACACAGAATTTGGATGGTGGATCTTTTCAAACATTTTTACTTTGTTTTCCTTTAACACTGCTAGAAATTATATACTATTGTGAGAACTACACTTCTCAATGGCCCTGCCTTGTGAGTTCAACTTTAAACATCAACATAGTCTTGCTATGATCATTTTCCTTTTTTAAATCTGGTCTGGAAATCTAACAGATCCATTTACTGGATTTTCCAAAATGATGCATAATCTTAGTGATTAACAAATTGTGCAAATGTTTAGCAAATACCTTTATTTAATGGCAATTTTCGAACACGGTTTAAGTAATTATTAACTGACTTAACATATTTTGCTTACATCACAATTAAATAGATTAAAATTTTGTTGAATTTACATTGTGTATGGAATAATTAATAAAATAATACAAAATAGTTTTAAATAAAAGACTGATGTCATGGTTTTGCACAATATGTTTCAAAGTTACTAATCACATCTTAAAGGAAATCCTCTAAAATGGCATGCAATGGATGCCAGAGTGACATGGAGCAAAGCACTTCACTGCCCCCTCCTCCTTTCATTGTACATGTCCTTGTTGGGCTCAGTCATTCAGACCCATGGATTACCCCCTGTTATGCTGATGACACTCAGCTTCTCGTTCCCCTGAAGACACCTCAACCTTTTTGCTTGAATATCTAAAGCAAAATTTGACAAAAACAGAGCACCTGATCCTTTTAGAAAAAAATGTTGATTCATCAGGACGAGTGTCCAAAACTGCCGCTTGGTCCTTCAACCTGATTGCTGTGCCACTTCTCCATTTATCTCTCTCAAGACTGCTAAATAGTGGAATGACCTTCCTTTACTCTGTCTGTAATGCGGAGACATTTTGCATTTAAAAGAAACAATTTGATCTAACAAATATATAGTGACAAGGTGGGACCAGATGAGCACCAGCAACAGGTTTTTTCATGCACTGGAACAGACTACAATACATTAACATTTATATATAGCTGCTGGTCAGTAAAACTGCTGCCGATTTAAAGTCCTTGTCGTTTACAATATTTTCTCCTCCACGATATGAGGTGTTCCAGCTATAAAGGCTACACACGATCAACAGTTATCAAATCTTTCTCCTTGTATCCCTGCCATGCACACCATTGTTCTGATAGTGGACTTATATTGCTTAAAATTATCCACTGTAATAAAGGCCTTAATTACTTAGAATTTTCTTTGCATTCCCTTGTCTTCCTGTGCTCTTGGTGTAATCTTTGTTGGTCGACAACTCCTGAGGTTATTAATAATGGTCAGACTGTGAATTTTATGTTGTATAATGGTCTGATATTTTTGTCTTATATGTTTAATTTGGATCTTGCTATGCACTCTTGGGACATATTTAAAGATCTTATGCAATTGAAGGTCAGATTTATCCAGAAATATTTAAAATTCCAAAGGGCTCTCAAACTCTCAAGCAACGGCGTATAGATGTTTAAGCTTTGCATTGTCGGACATGTCTGACAGTTGGCCTCCTGTGAGACTAATTAATTAAATGTAAGCTAGCCTTGCAGTTTGGGGATAATGTGTCTAGTTTACAGATGAGCTGTCTAAAATAAGATGGTATACTGTCAGAAATGATGGACTCTTGGGACTGTTTGACTAGATATCAAAAGCAGGCAGCTGTCATGTACTGCAGAATATTATTATGCATAATATGTAGACAACTTACATTTAACTAAAATAAATGGTTGGTCTCAGAGCACAGTGTCAGGGTCAGCACATCTGGACTAATGAGGGCTGAGGGCCTTGCTCAAGGGCCCAAATTTGTGACATTTAGTGGACTTGGGATTTAAACCCTCAGACTACTGATTGGTAGTCCAACACCTTAACCACTATGCTACCACTCTTATATCAGTACCTTAAAAATGGAAATGTTCTGCAGAAAAGCAAATTTAATACCTTTGTTTTATTTATATAACCTTTGAGAAGGATATAATAATAATAATAATAATAATAATAATAATTTTGAGTATTTTTTTCTGAATTTTTACATATATTTAAGTCCCAAGGACTGCTGGCTTTCATGGAATTTTCACCTTAATTTATTTTATATGGATATCTGGAAAGAAGGCTGTACACAGTACCTTGCGTTCCATAAAATAACCCAAATCATTTTGTATAAATGTCATGCAAATTAAGTGCACTCTGCTACTGCATTGACTATGAAATATAGACAGTTATTTATTCATTGTTTTGTTAATTATTCATGCCAGTTTACATCAATCAAATTGATTCATTTGATAATATATTCAGACACTCTATATCTAATTAAATAATATTCAAAAAAGTGACTCCCACTCAAGGTCTGAATGCTCATGTTCTATTTGCCAAAAGGTGTATTGTATAATTCCAGTGGTCTCGAAGCCAATTATTTCTTTAATTTCACAGCTGTCAATAACATGATTTAAAACCATCGAAATGCAAAAGAACATTTACTCTATGCGTGTTTCCACTGCACAGACCAAGTGACCCTGTGGGCATAATTAAAAGAGGTGTCAATTCTGTGCATGTTTTTTTTTTCATTATTAAATTATTGTACAATATTGTAGTCTCTGATGTAAATACATGCAACAGTTCTCGTAATAAAATTTTACATATGAGTGCAGACATCAAACCGTACAATTGGTTTAAATAAAAAACTTCAGTTAAACACTGCCAGCATACATGGCTTTAGATAAATCACTGAAGCAAGAAAGCCAAGAGCACAGGCGTGAGGATTACAAGCTGAAAAATCTGCTATCAACAACGGTTCTCTGGTTTAATTAGACTTTCAAATCAGTCTTGCTCCCTTATTAGAGTTAAAAAGCAAGTAAAACAGAGCAGCAAGTCATATCAAAGAAAGCTGGTAGCTAAGTTAAGAAAATTTGCTGCACTAAAAAAATAAAGTGAAGATCTTTTGTTTACCTTCTATTGTGCCCTTATCTATTTAAATGTGTTAAATTAATAAATATAATGCCCATTATTTTATGATAATTCTGCATTAGTGGCACCTTTTCTTATTGGCTAACTGCACCTGTCATACCTGCGGCATCTAATTTAAATACAAAGCACATAATTCCATTTCAGCTAATGCATATTTCATCCGTTATTAATTTCAATCTCCCCACTGTGAGTAATTTGTTCTCTACCTGGGGCCTACAAATATTTGAGGTGGCTTTGCATAAATCCTGCCCTGACCAGGCCTTGAAAGATTACAGGATTCTTCCAGATGGGAGTGTTTACATAGTAGTTAGCAGAGATTAGCAGCGGATTTGGCAGGATGATGTTATAGGCTTTACTTGGTTTTCAAAACTGGTCAGGCCAAGGATTCAGTTGGATGCATTTCACAAAAGACAGATGTGTAAAACACAGGAGACATAAAGTCTAATTATAAAAGTGCAATCATCTCAAAATTTCATTAAAGAAACATGCAGTACACTGTTTTATTAATAAAAAGAAAATAAGTTTTGCACATTTTTTTATATTGGCATATCTGTGGCAAAATGCATGCCACATCCTAATATGGCAACACTGACAACATTCATTTCTACTGCTGCAGGTGCATAATAGTACAGCATGATCCACAAAAAAAGTAAAAAAAAAAGCACAGATTTACATGATTATAAATATATGTTTAACAGTATCTGACAACACATGGATAAAAAAAGGTTTGTAAGAACACATCAAAATCACTGAAATACTTTAATAATACTATAATACTGAAATACTATAATACTTTAATAATAGATTTACATTAATATGGCATATCACAAATGACATGACACTTTTACATCCAGTGAATTGGCTGGCTGCTTAGCTGCTTGTTCTGGCGGCAAACCAGATGGGCTTGTAAGCTATTTAGTTGTGAAGGCCACAACACAAAATGGCATTAAGAAAATTCTGAATGTATTAAATGGATACTTGTACAAGATTTTAAGAATTATATTTTATAAGACTATCATGGGTTTGTCAAAAACTATATTGGTAACAGTATTACATGCATTAAATACATGAATTACATAAAAATTACAATAATACAAATACAAATACAAAATACTGTACTCCATGTTTTACTTTTCTGAAGGTAATGTGTTGTAATGAATGGATCAGACACAGCAGTGATGCTGGAGTTACAAAACACTGTGTTAAATCACTATGTGGTTGATTAGACGCATTTACCCCACTGCTCCACTTTGCAGATGAAAAATGAAAGAGCAGAGCTTAATTGTTGCTGCACAGGCCTTATTAGCTATCTGTCATCGGCACTAAGGTGCTACCTACAAGATGTTGCTGCCTGGACTGTTTTGGTTGGGCAATGAAGTACTTAAAACATTCATCAACACTGTGATCCGCTCATGTCATTTAGTGTACTATTATGTAGTGCTGAGACATTATCAGATACATTTTCTTAGGTGTTTCTATGGCGGTGTTTAGTAAATGAGAGTCAAGGGGGCTAATAATGTACACTGGCTTGCGAAAGTAGTCACATCCCTTTGCATTTTTCACGTTTTGTTACCTCACAACCTGAAATTCAAAGGGATTATTTCAGGGTCTGCATCATTTTCATTTATAGACCATCTCTACAGCTTTGAACATTTTATATTTTTTCAATTGTGAAACAAACAACAAACAGGACAAAATAACTAAAAACTTCAGTGTGCATAACTGTGTAACGCTTGTGCGAAGTGAGCCAAAAGGAGAGCTCGCAGCGGCGAGCTGGAAGGAGCAGGTTGCCAGATGAGGGTGAACAGAAGTATTTTATTAAGTGTCGCGGACCACGCAGACACAGAGAAAACTACAACACGCAAACGCTACTACATACAAAT
>JAOUQT010040855.1:0-21434 GCA_025769995.1 Xyliphius kryptos
GCGGTGGGGGGGGGGGGGGGGGGGAGTTATTGAGGGGTGCTTGGGCTTCATTGGGATCAGTACCAAAATGCTGACACCAGTACAGCTCATACTTTCTGCTGGTTTTACAGTTAACTATGGGCATCAGTGACTGTAGGAAGGGCTACAACAAAATATTTGCAACCTGTGAATTCTCATTGTTGAAATTCACCAAGCTGTGCAAATAATTTACCCTTATAACAATCTCACTATCCACAAAGTAGTGCTCAGTTCAAACACCTGGAAATTATAGTCTGGTTTTAAAAAGGCACAGAGGCAACACTTGACTCATCCCAGTAGAACCATGAGACGCATGGGAAGTCTCAAACCTGTCTAGATCATTAAATTTATAATATTACATTTATTCCCAAACATAAAAGACCGGATGGGCCAGATGTACATCTTGTGTGATGACTGGATAGCATAAAACTATCACTAAATATCCCCTATAAGGTGTGTGTGTACATGCATTAGTGAGTGCGCCCAGCGATAGATGGGCACCCTCTCCTAGATGTAGCTGCTAAACGACCCTTGTAGAGGATTAAGCAGAAGATAATGAATGAATAGTTATTCTTAGTATAGCAATGCCAAATAAATAAAAATCTAGCAGCACTGCTGTCCAATGATCACACTACTAATAACGAGAATCATTCACCAATATCCCAACATCCTCTGTAAGATGGTCCTGAGTATTAAAGAACAGAGTAAAGCTGACAAAATGTTACAAAGAAACATATGGACTCGAACTACATTGTCTTTATCGATCTGATATTTGGCACTGATTAAAAAAAGGCTCTTCATAACAATAAGGCATGTCGAATAAAAATGGCACTCGTGCTCTACACTGAATTATATTTACACTTGTAATCGCCTACTGGTACACAATGGCACCTACTGGTTGAGAAGTGTAATTGCATGTTCATTATATAAGGATGACTACAGAAACATAAAAAGTATTAGCTTCCATTAAACAATAATGAATATATATATATATATATATATAGATATATATCTATATCTATATATATATGAAAATATGCATTTGTGTTCAGGTTCAGAGTCACAACTGAAGTGTGTTTAGATTGCTAAATCTGAAAAGCAATGAAACATGCCACTTATGTTTATGCATAAATGCACTACGGTACTGAAGGTTCTATATCTGAGTTTCAGGTTTGAGATGATTGACGCAGCCAGGAACAGACTGCGCGTTAAAACCTGTTATGTGATGATAGTCCTGACCATCGGTGCCTGTATCGGAACGGTGATCCTGGGAAAAGAGGTAACCATTAATATATTTAAACATGAACTGAGCATAAATATTAAGTACAGTCTGTTTAGAAGTGGAAATGATCAGAGGAATAAACGTCCTGGATGTTAGGGTTCTATAACAGTTGTTAAAATTGAATCCATAGGCTGCCAGCCGCCATGATAACCTGACCAGCAGGAACATGGAGAAGAAAGCCAAGTGGAGGGAGGAGGCACTAAGGGAGCGACAAGAAGCGGCTTCTGCTGTAGAGAAACCACAGTGAGATTCCATCCTGAAATGCCAATTATTATTATGGATGCCGTTGAATAAATAAGCTCACCACATTCACTCTTATCAAAAGGTTTTGATTACATAGATATTCTAACTTATCTAGTGTTTGTAACTGAGCAGCAGCTGGTGGACAGTTGTGACTGTTTATAAAGTAAACAAAAAATCATTAAAGAACTACCCTACTATGTTTTTTCGTTTTTTTTTATTATGAAATGCTTTTGTTTACCACTGTGCTTACATTACACTATATTTGGGTGGTATGCTCTGTTTGGTCATGCAAAGCCCATTGCATTTTGGATTCCATGGCATTAGAATGCACGACAATGCCCCCCCCCTTCTTTTTTCATTCTGCCTTTTTTCCTGCTTAATCATGGGATATGCAAGACAGAAGTCCCCCTCCTTTTCCCTCCGAACCATGGGATATGGACCCCCACCCCCTTTGTTTTCCAATATGGCCATAGCTTCCAGTGTATTTCATGAAAACAAATCCTTATACAAATTCCTGCATCAGGTAACTGTATCTATCAGTCGCATATTTCTGGAAAAATGTCATTGACAAACCTGTTGCTCTCAAACTTCGAAACATGGCTGTAACTTTCGTTGTTCCTAGTCAGATAGTGACAGTCTGCTCAACAGTACGCTGCCAATTAATTTAGGGAAAGGCTCAATTATACGGCATATAATAGCTGCGGGTCAGCTAGTACGATTATAAAACTAATTCACAATTTAAAAAAAAAACAAAAAAAAAAACAACTTAATAGATTTGAAACCAGCTTGGATAACGATCAGGTTTGATTATACTACTGAGTAACTGGTTCCTCAACTACTAACTCTGTTCTCTCATTTGGATAAAAGTGCATGTATGCTGTGCATAATTGCCCACTAAACTAAAGGTACTACTTAAGTACATACTGTTTAACCAGTAACCATGTAATAGGCTTTTTAGTGTGCTGCAAACTCATACTTCAATATGGCATCGTGTTCAGTAAGTCATTCAGCAGGACTTTTTATGTTATTTGACATTTACCATTATAAACTTGCCAAAAACAGACTTATTTCGAACCAAGTATGATAACATCGTTGAATTGTATTGTATGGACATTCTGCGGTTGATTTTTAAATGTTACTGAATACGGGATCGATTTAGGTCTTTGTCCCTTTGATCAATCTGAACCCCAAATAAATGAGCAAATAGATACATTTTTAATTAACCACTGATAAAAAAAACTTCTTTAAACTAATTTAAATGCTAATAGAAAGTATTTTGTACTTTGGGTTTGCATGTTCATTAATTGTTTTTTTTTTTTGTGGCTTAGAGAGTACTCTTAACACTTTTTAACCCAAACACCTCTGACCACTTCAGATTCGTATAAAGTTTTTCATAAACTGCGTTCTGTATTTTGGCCACTAGACGGCAGTATTTGTTAAAGAAATCGGAAATCTTTATCTTGCGTGCAGGGTTGATTTTGAAAAACGGACTTCATTATGCCACCTAAGGTGAGTTTATTAGCGATATTGCTTTCATAATCAATAAAATCATAAAGCAATAAGGCACTCAAGGTTAAGAATTATTGTGAATAAACCACATTAAGAGGTGTACCTGTACACTACGAACACCTCTTTCCCATAGTTTATTCACAATAATGCACACCCTCTCGTGCATTGTTGCATTAATATATTTAAGGCAATGTGAATGATGACACATTTTTACTACTAAAGTGCCAAATAACTCACTTTGAATATATAGAATTGTTAAGAAAATGTTGGGAGAAAAGGATCTACACAACTGCAGGCAGGTAAGGGGTATGTCAATTGAGATTCTATTAACAGCTTTGATAATACTTTAACATACTGTGATTTGGTGAACCAGAACAATTTACAATATATAGTTACTATGCATGGAGTGTTGAGTGAAAAATTACCCAAACTCACAGTTCTAACAGTGTTAAAAGCATTTTGTGATATTTGGTCCAATCATAAAGACCCTAACGTACTGTTCATATGTGGAACATTATCTTTGATGAAGCATTAAACATAAAATAGAAATCAAAGGAGGACCAAAGGAACTCATGAAACAGCATTTATGCAAATGGCTTAACAGAACAGTTGCACAACCTTAATATGACAGCAGTATTGAACATGAGCTGGCCATCTCTCTGGGAGAATTAAACATAGAAAATTCAACAAACGCAGTAAACAATCGTAGCGTCTAAGCTACCAATTTGAATTTGTCATTGTTTCTTTGTGTCTCATTTCAGTTGTTGCTGGATTTTAAACTCACAATGAAGTTTATGGCACCATCGGTACTAAAGGATTCTACCCTGTGGTAAAACTAAAGAAATGCATCAGAAAGCTCGTAGCCTTTTACAATTTTTTCATGACGTTGTAGTTTTTGCCACTACATGGGCTTCTCTAAATGTTGATCTTCTCATGATCAGTCAGATTAAACAGATGCTTTCACACAGACTGACTGACCAGGGAATTGGGAAGGAGGAGATAATCTGCTGTGACGCTGCTATGAGATGGCACGCCCAGTATTTAGTGTGATCAGTTCTAAAGAACGTCCTGTGAACTCGGTGCACACCAAGCGAACACCTTTATATCTCGATTCCTGAGCAGCAGAGAGCCAAGTACTGCATGGAAATAAAGGTTCTAGTTGAAGCATGTATCCCTGTTTTCTGAAAATAAAGTGCTGATGAAGAAGGATGATAATTGTACGTCCAAAAGTCCTAAAGTCTGACGCACAGGCTCAAAGGGAGGGGGAACAAAAAGTTCGTCCATGTCCAGCAGTCTCAGTGCGCAGGGAGATACCAACTCCCAAAATTCGGAAGGTGCAAATATGTTATTGTAAAAGAAAAGTAAGCTGGAACACATACAAATCGTTTCCAGTCGTAGGAATGCATGAGTTTGAAAGCAAGAGAATGCCATAACGGCACAGTCAAGTCACAAGCTGTTTGTCTGTCCTGTGATAATATAATGCGTCTTCGGCAAAAGTCTTTTAGTCTTCTACCTATTCTATGCCTCTTTATTTCTAATACGGCAACATGAATGGCTTTCCACAGTCACACGGTCAGTCCAGTGTTTCCGAATGGAGTAGAAGAGGGTACAGAGGCCGTCTGCCGGGTTACGGTAGGATCACAACAGCAGTCCATTCTCAGTTCCTGGCATCTAGTGGCTGTATGTAGTCTTCCTGATTTAGCAGGGATTCTGATGCTAGTGTTGGGTTAGGGCAGTTGGGGTTTCTGCTGGAGAGTAATTAATGTAAGACACTATGGACAATGGGCATCATTGTGGGAAGCATTTCGCTCGCGTCCAGAACTGGTCCAGCAGTCATGTTGATCTGGTATTTCTTTTTTCCTGGAGTCGTTTTCTGGAAACTGGATCAGTGACAGCAGGTGTGAAGGGAGCAGGAAAAGGGATAGTTGACCAGCAACACAGGCTCTTGCAAAGTCACACTCTTGGTTAATGATAGCAAAATCACTCATGTTGTAGCTCAAAGCTGAAAGCCCTCCATTGGAGCTTCACACTGCTGAAAGAGGAACTGCTGCTGCTGCATATCCACGGCTGGAAGCAAGGATGGGTCCTCATCCTCAGGACTGAAGTACCGCTCAATCAGGTCAAATGCCTTCTGGTAGATCTCCTGGTTCTCATGGCCCTGTAGGAACTCTAGCTTATCCAGACCTGAGACAGTAGAGCAAAAGGTTTAGGATGTGAGCCCAAAAAGATTGTACATATAATTTAGGTGCTTTCACACTGAACAGTAACGTGGAACTACCAAATGGGGAGTTTTTTTTAACCCATACCAAAATTGAGTGGTGTTTACTCAGTCACATACAACTCATTAAAAACAAGTTCTTATCTATTTACAGTGCCTTGAAAAATTATTCGGCCCTCTTGAACTTTTCAACCATTTGCCACATTTCAGGTTTCAAACAAAGATATGAAATTGTATTTTTTTGGGAAGAATCAACAAGTCGGACACAATCATGAAGTGGAATGAAATTTATTGGATATTTCTAACCTTTTTTTTTTTTTAGAAATAAAAAACTGAAAAGTGGGGTGTGTAATATTATTGTGTAATATTATTCGGCCACCCCTTGCTACAAACTCACTCCAGAAGTTCAGTGAAGATCTCTGAAATGATCCAAAGTTGACTTAAATGATGCCTGATGATAAATAGAATACAACCTTACTGAGCTAGAGCTGTTTTGCAAGAAAAAATGGGCAGAAGTTTCAGTCTCTCGATGTGCAAAACTAATAGAGACATACCTCAAGCGACTTACAGCTGTAATTGCAGCAAAAGGTGGCGCCACACTTTTCAGTTTTTTATTTCTAAAAAAAAAGTTTAAAATATCTAACACATTTTGTTCCACTTCATGATTTTGTCCCACTTGTTGAGTCTTCACAAAAAATTACAATTTCATATTTGTTTGAAGCCTGAAATGTGGCAAAAGGTTGAAAAGACCAAGGACACTGAATACTTTAGCAAGGCATTATATATAAAGGACTCCTAACTAAGACAGAATTATTTCCCATAAAATGAGCTATCAAATTATCTAGGAACCTTTAATAATTCATCACTTCCTGTTTCCCTGGGGTATAAATATGGCATTACACAGAGGCTCATTTCTCTTACTCACTCTTAAACATGGGAAAGACAAGATAACACACTACTCAAGTAAGGCGGATGTGTGTCGACCTTCATAAATCAGGCAATGGCCACAAGAAAATAGCCCCTCACTTGCAGAGGCCCTTATCTACAGTCAGAGTTATACTCATAAGTGTATGTGGGTGGTTTGCCAAGCGGTACTGGAATTTTAACTGGGACCATGTGCTTTGGTCAGATGAGACCAAGATAGAGCTTTTTAGCAAAAAAAACCAAGTGGGTCAGGTGTAAAACAGCAAGGATGCGTACACAGAAAAACATTTTATGCTCACAGTTAAATATGGGGGGGGGGGTGTGTGGGGGTTGGTGATGCTGTGGGCCTGTTTTCCCTCCAAAGGGGACCTTGTAAAGATACATGGGATCATGAACTCCGAAATATCAGGACATTTTGAATAAGAATCTGGAGGCCTTTGCAC
Source organism: Xyliphius kryptos (assembly GCA_025769995.1). NCBI lineage: Eukaryota > Metazoa > Chordata > Actinopteri > Siluriformes > Aspredinidae > Xyliphius > Xyliphius kryptos. The sequence continues at coordinate 6,638 of JAOUQT010040855.1, forward strand.
AAAAGCTAAAGAGGGGTCGTCACTGGGTCTTTCAGCAAGATAATGACTTTGTGGTACAGATGATTTAATTAAAAAAATGTATTTCTTAATGTACGTTGTTTTTCCCACCAAAGAATGGCGCTTGGATTAAGGCTTAGTTCTTTTTTACATTGTTGTCCTATATAGTTAAATAAAATATATTAGAAGCCAAAACAACACTTTTTAACCAGGGGTGCCAATAATTAGGTATAGGTATGTAGACATAAGAAGCCTCGTCAATGCCAATATATATCTAGGACATACAGCAGAATCAAAATATCCTTTCTCTTTCTCCATAGGCGAAGAGAGAGGGGGCATTACGACTGGTCGTGCCACCAACTTGTTATGAAAAAAAGCATGGGGGGTGCTGTAGATAACTCATATTGGGGGAAAAAAAATAATGCCAACTTTCTATTTTTTGTTACATCTGCTTTTACAGTGTTTTTATTTTTCTCACCATAAGCTTCTTCAATAAGAGCACAGTAAGGGTTGATTCCACCTCCTCTCTTGGCCTCCAGGTCTCCCAATCTGAGAATGTTCTCCAAGCCGTTCAGTGCCACCTGCACAATCTTGGAGTCCATTAGAGTCAGAAGGTCACAAAGTGGCTTGATGCAGCCCAGCTCCACTAGATGCCTGTGTAAAACCAACATATGAGTAATTAATAATTATTTTCCACTGGTTTGGATGGTGTTTATGCCATGCGAACAGTGTTATTTGCAGGATAGGTTTGTAGGGTTCAGTTTTTAGAATGTGTGAAAAGTAATCACATTGAGCTGATCTCAGAAGTACATTTTCAGTTTAGAATTTTTAATTAAATGAAATATCCTGATTTTATGAGGATAAAAAAAATTCTTTAATCAGTTTGGGCGATAGGTAAAGCACGATGGCTTAGTGGTTAGCATGTCTGCCTCTCTGCACCAAGTATTCAGGTTTGGATCCCGATCTGGGTAGAGTTTATTGCCACCGTGGTTTTCTCTGGGTCCTCTGGTTTCCTCTCACAGTTAAAAGCATGGATTGGAGGTTAATTGTCTGCCCTAAATTGACAATATATAAACTGAACTTATATGGTGTATGTCTGTGTGAATGAGTATGTGCCCACTGATGGATTGGCATCCTGCTCTGCTCTACCCAGTGCCTGAAATTTTCTCCTTTGAATGGGTCTGGGGAACCCCCCACATCCACAGTACAGGATTAAGTGGAAAATGAGATTAGCCTTTGGGGATGGTTTTAGGCAGTCAAGTAAATAATAGCTAATGTGGTCTTGACTTAGTCTTTATTAGTATTCCTACGAATACTACTGAGTCACCCTTTATAACCCGTTTGCAAAATAGGTATTTTTTAAAAATGATGCTTATCTTGAAATCTGGTGCCTTACAAAAATTCACCATTTTTATTATTTTGTAGGAAGTCACAAGGTGGTCGAAAAAGTGTTGAAACTACACGAGCATGAACTAAGCAAGCATAAAAAATATTTGATCTGTGAAGCATGATGAGGGTATTATGATTTGAGCTCCATCCAATTCTGAAAGAAAACATAATGACATCTAAATGCCATAGAATCAAGAAACTCAGTCATGCAGCAAGACAATGACTCTAAGCACAGAAGTTATACAAAAGAATTATTAAAGAACATGCTTTGCAATGTGCAAGTTAACTCCGACAAAGATACCCTTAAATGGTTTACAAACGTTTTAGACCCTCTGTATGACAATATGGCAAAAGAAGCTGACCTAATTTGCTCTGATGAGCCTCCAGATGTGGCATTGGTAATAGCCCAGGCTGCTTCCTTTCGTGTGCGAAACTCTGCTACCTGAAGAATAGCAATGAGTGGAGGAAGCAAACCAGCATCTATCACCATCTAAAAAGACAAAAGGAACACAATTTGACTGCTGTACAGAAGCAGAGAGACAGAACAGCTAAACATCATGCTGAGCCTGATTGACACACCTGTATCTGTGCGCGGTTACCAGCAGTGATATTAGAAATTGTCCAACAGGCTTCTTTCTTGATGGACTCTTTTGGGCTACACAGCAGGTCAAGAAGACTTTGCAGAGCTGAACAGTTCAGGATAATCTACTCAGGATACAAACAGTGCTTAGAGATTGTTGTTTCTAATTGAACACTTTTATATAGGAAAAGATTTTAATTAAGCCATTACACTTGCATTGTGGTACCATATACACAACATATACAAAAACAATGGTTTTCATTACCTGTGTCTGGAGGTCATCTCCAGTAACAATGTTTCCTACAGCTCGAAGGGCAGGAGAGACTACTTTATAATCTGAGTGTCTACGAAGAAAGCATAGTGAGAAAGGTATAAGGTCTAAGTTATAAAGCAATGTTCAATTTTAATAAGTTTAATTACTTAACATCATAATGTTTAAATGTAAAAACAGTACTTAACAAAATCTGCAGAAGATATGATTTTAAACAATTGTTATCCTGCGAGCTAACACTAGAATATGGTTTTAGAACTGTTGCAAATGTGGAATCATTTCCCCAAAAGTCATGTTAAAGAGTCAACTAAACACAAATATTAAGTTTCATATTACTTCTACAAAATATTATTAATATCTAATATCAATATGTAAGATTTATCATATTACTTTGTTTTGTTTGGGATAAAAATTAAATCAACAAAAAGTTCAAACTAGTAAAAATGTTATCATATTTTTCTTTTTATTTAGTTTTTGAGGGTTTCATTTAGGTCTGTGTTTTATAATTAAACATAACATTTATTTTTTCATTTTAAATCTGTCGTCACAAGGAGACTTGAATTAAAACATTCTTATAAGCTTTTTTAGTTTATTGTTTAAATATTACAGCTATTTTACACTCACCTTCCCCATGCCCCTTATCTTATTTTAGACTTATCTTATTTCAAAGCACTTCATGCATTTAAGATTAAAATGTCTCTACTGACCCTCTTCATCAGTCAAATATTAACCGCAGTTCATTATTTTTCAATTTACTGTTTAAGACCTTACACAAGCCTGTTTGACGGCATCTCTAGAGTCAAGTTATGAGCTATTATTAAAATTTCATGACTATTCATATTTAAGCAATTATTTCCTGTACACATCTAATAAACATGGCAAAATCTTACAGCAGCAGTTCCACCAGCCTACGACAAACCCCCGAGTCTATGACAGCCTGGATCTTTTCATTAGGGCCATCAGATAGGTAAGAGAGTGCCCAGCAAGCATCAGCAAGAACATCTGTATCATTTACAAATAGTAGCCAGGAAAGCACACTGAGACATGGTGACACCTGCAGACACACAAAGTACTTTTTGATAAATATTCCAAATTAACACACACACACACATATATATATATATATAAATAATTCATTATTTTTTATTCAAGTATATATTATTATAAATAATATAGTATAATATTAAATATTACAAATAATATTGAATATAATACAAACATATTATTACTCAAGAATTAGTGTAATAATAAGATTAGTCCAATAATAAAACTGAAGTCAAATTTATTACAACCAGTCTGGTTTGATTATTTTAAAAGACATGTATTCTGTCCATAGCCGTTCATACCTTGGAGAAATCGGGTGGTGGGTTTTTCCCTCTGCATAGGTTAGACAGAGCCCACACAGCATTTCTCATCATTGTCAAACGATTCTGTTTGGCCAAAAGCCTGGAAAAGGAAACAGTAGTTATTTATTTATACACATTTAAAAATAAGGGAAATATATACAAATAGGTAAGTCATTAATTTACTTAAGTCAAAATATATAGTTTGGTACTGTACATAAAATCATAAATGCTAAAACTATATGAATGGTGCACAAACTTTTTCTGTTGTAATATAAAAACTGATGCAATAATCTAACTTTGTTTCTGAGGATTCTTCCAAAACGCAGTTTTACAGCACACCAACAGCCACATGCACCAGGTTTTACTATGAACTCAGACTTAAAGTTCAATCTCACACTGAAAGCAAAAACTTTCACACCAGCTCCAGATCAATATTTGTAAAATTTCTAACTAATCAACCACTTAAAAACCCCCACAAAGGGGTTTTTCCAATCAGTGGCACCACACCAAAATAAACAACCCAGCTACTGTGATTATGACATAATTAAGTGGCGTCGGCTTTGCTATATGTTGTTTAGCAATGACAGGTCGTGGAGCAGGTGTGTGTCAGCAATAGCAAAAGTAAAGCAATTAATAAATCATTTTAAAAAAGGCAAACTTTCGGGACTTACTGTATAAGGGAGGGAAGAATGTTGCAATCCAGTACATAATCTCTACACTCTGTGCTGTCACCTGCAATGTTTCCTAATGCCCACACCGCCTGGAGTAAAGAGGAATAACTTTTTTTTTCAATATAATAAACGCAACTGCTTGTCAACAGTCAGCTTTAATAGTGAAACACAAAGGACATAAAAAAACAAAGGTGAATTTTTTTAATATAAAAAGGCGCTTGGCATATCTCATTAGTGACTGGCACGCGGGTAGAGTGGAAGAGATGGCACGGGGCCCTTGGGGTGTGTCATCTCTACAGCGATGGACACGTTGGAAGAGTGGCGGCTCCACCCCTCTACCCATCCCCAATTACTCACTGAACACATGGCAGCAAGTACCAAAAATCCCTACCTTCTAACTGTGTCTGATAGTTAACAGCAGCCCCTATGCAGCCGTGATATTGTACCTCCTAAATGGAAGCATCCACTAACAGCTAAAGACATTTCAGCGAAAAAAAAAAAAGCATGTAATGCTGAAGCTAAAAGATGCCGTAGAGTAAAAATATCAGAAAATCAGCTAAAACAGCAATATGAAGCTAATGCTGTAAGGCAACGAATGCTACGAAAATGCATGTACACAGCAAAGAGGACATCTAAGTAAATGTGTCTGATCCCGCACAACCCCTTTTGCCTCCAAACAACTTTAATGAAGACGGAATTGAAAGTTATCTTGCCAAACAAGTAAATCAGTGAGTGATTTCAATGAATTTTCGGCACCCGGACCTAGAACAGGTAAGACAGCTAGTTCTGATAATGTCACAAATAACACATAGCTGGCTTTGGTGTATCCTTACTTTTTACAAGGTCAATTCTAAAAAAAAAAGAAATTTTCTTAATATGGTCTTAATATGGTTTTTTAAGTATTTTTGAATCAAAGCAAAAAATAACAAGTTTTCTCTTAAAATGAAATAAATGGCTTTTACGACACAAAGAGTGTACCTGCTCCTGGACATCCTCAAAGTCGGAAATTAGCATCTGTATAAAAATGGGCACAGCGCCAGCCTGGATCACGACACGCGTCTGGTGAGATGTTCCTGAGGCGATGTTGGTCAGAACCCACGCTGCTTCAAACTGTGGATGCAAAAAAAAAAGTCATAATTTCAAACATAACTTTTTGCTGATATACTCTATATACTCTCTTTTTGCTGATATACTGATATACTTTGCAACACAAATTCTTCCAGCATGAGCTTATCAAAAGAACATTCCAACTGCAACCAGTCACAGACTGTGTCTGGCTGATGTGTGACCCAGACATGATTTAAAAAGTGAGCGTTGTCATTTAGCAACTGATGACTCGGACAAAGAAACAAGCTCCAGACCATGATGATGCTTTACACAGCAAAATGTGACAAAACTAGTGCAAGCAAACAAGTACAAATGACAGTTAAAAGAGAGGGTGCAGGGTGATCCCAGTTTGTACTTTGCAGCATGACTAAAATATATAAGGGAGATTACAGTTAGAATTGGAGAGTTCATTTATAAAACAAATGAATTACTAACATAGATCAATTATCCATATTTTTCTGAAGCCTATAGAAGTTTAATTCTACAACTTTGCATTTTTAAAAAGAAAATGAAGATAAAAGTTGTGTTAACAAATCTGTTCAGACTTCAGTGTCCGTTTCTATTTTTGTTACCTTTGAAGATAGCTAACCGTGTCTGAAATTTAAACATATGGGAGAAAATCTTATTTAGAGCATAAAAAATGTTAGGTTGGAAAAAAGTTTATTAATATAATTTCACGAAGGTTTGGGCCTTCCAAAAACCGCTTTGTTAGTCAAAATTAAATCAGTTTTCATTTTCATATTAATAAATGGTTAATGACTAATTAAAAAAAAAAAAATACTCATTTTATGACTAGACAAAGTTTTATCTGCTTTACTTCTAATAATTTTAAATTATTTTGTAAATGCACAATAAAAAGCCTTTATTAAAAAATGTAAAAACATGTCTTCGCAAATTAACTGTATAATTTTCATTTCTTTTAATGAAACCAACCATGAGTCTATCAAGTTGGTTGCATACTGACCTTTTTTTTATCAGAGTAGTAGTCAATCAAAATAAAGAAAATAAACCAATATCAACAGGTTTAGTCTTTTTTTGTGGTGCATCTAATTATGTGTGCAGGTATAAACATGGCCACAAAGTGTTCCTTTAATACTTTTTTAAGAAATATTCCCTCAAATGTACTGTAATAGCTGTGTATATGTATTTGTGTGTGTATGTTTATCACCTGTAGAGTGCAGTTCTCCTTCCTCTTTAGGAACTCCACAAAGCAATCCACTACCCCAGGTGTGGCAATAACTTCATCAATAGGAGGGTTTGGTTCTAGCAAATGGCCATATAATTGTTGATGTTAGCACTTTAAACAGTTAAGTTTTGATCTTTTGTGTGTGTGTGTGGGTGTGTGTTTGTCTTCTAACCTTTAGACAACAGCTTTCTAAAGCGTTGTGTGCCCATAAGCTGCTGCTCTGGAGAGCTAGAGAAGATCATCTGGGTCATGTCATCAGATATAACACCACCCTGAAAAAATAATTCAACACCTTTACTTAAAAATGCTAAAATTCCAAACTAGAATCTCAAAAAAAAAATGTTTGTAATTGGTAGCAAAATGTAGAAAAATGTCCAATTGTGTGTGATAGATGGCTAGATATAGCTACACTGCTTAAAAATAAACTAAAATAAACTAAAAAATAATAATAAAAAAAAAAATCAATGGAACACTTAAACAACACAATGTAACTACAAATCAACCCCACACCAATAAACTCAACCTGTCCAGTTAGGAAGCAACACTGATTGTGAATCAATCTCACTTGCTGTCTGTTCCATTTGCACAACAACAAGAAGAAATAAGAAGCACTTAGCAAGACAACCCATATAAAAAAGTGCTTCTTCAGGTGGTGACAATGGACCTTTTCTCTGTTCTCATTTTTTCTGGCTGATGTTTTGGTCAGTTCTTTTAGCATAGAGGTGGTGTCTACAACCCACAGAATTTGCTCAGGTAGTGCAGCTTATTCAGGATGGCACATAAATGCCAGCTGTGGCAAGAAGGTTTGCTGTGTGTCAGCACAGTGTCCAGAGCGTGGAACAGATACCAGGAGACAGGTCAGTACACCAGGAAACATGGAGGGGGCCATAGGAGAGAACATCAGTCACCTCATCAGGAGCACGTGTTGTAGGGAGGTCATATAGGCACGCGGAGGCCACACACACTACTGAGCTTCAATTTAACTTGTCTTGAGGAATTTCCACTGACATTGGATCAGCCGGTCATTTTATTTTCCACTTGCAATTTAAGTTTAATTCCAAATCCAGACCTCCATGGGATAATAATTTTGATAATTTTTATGTTTTGTTCTCAATGCATCCATCTACTATTTTTTTTTTTACCAAAATAGTTTATTCATTGAGATCTAGAATGTTATGTTTCCTTGTTTAAGTGTTTTTAAAAAATGGAATAGCAATCCAATGGGCACTAAGTTTTAATTAAAAAGCAGGGATCTATCCAGTCTGATCTTACCAACACACTTGTAGAAGTTTATCATGGCATGAAGAATTATGAATATAATTTACATGTCATTTATTAAACATTCCAAGTTAAGTCCCCCCCCCTTCAAGTCATAACTGCATCCACTATTTGAAAGGCATCGTTTGGAATGGCTTCCTGCAATATTTGAGTGTCTGTGGAAATGTATGCCCATTTACCCACAAACCATTTGAAAGGTCAGACCGTCAGGAAATATAAATGTAGTGGTTAACACTTACCGTAATTTGTTCCATGTTGTTGGCCTGGGATTCCAAGTACCCACTGTCTGACATCCCATCATCCTCCAGTGAGCAGTCTTGCTCCACTGTAGCCACATTTCTCCGTTTGAACAGCTATCAGACAAAAGAGAATCACAGAGAACTTAAGCCTATATGTATTTACACAGAGCAACCTGGGTTTGTCTTATTCTGATTTTAATTTATGCTGCTACTCTTTTTTTTGTTTATACCAGTATAATTACAATTGTTAATTGTCTGCATTACAAAGAACTCACAAAAAAGCATGAACGCAGCACAGAGCAGAAAGTAATTATAATGAAGCAATTCAACCAGACTGAATTAACTCTCCAAATTGTACCTGTTCATCTTTCTTTTGTTTGCGTAGCTGCAGTCCTTCCTCCTCTCTTCTTCTCCTCATCTCATCTGTGTTAAGCGATTTGTTTTTATAGCTTCGGAGTCGTGCATTGTCCTTGCCTTGACTCATGTTGTAGCCTTTATGGCACAATAAACAAACATTACAGAAAGTACAATTTAATGTTTCAGTTTATACAACCCGGATTCTAAACAAGTTGGGACACCAAACTAGTTGTGAATAAAAACTGAACATTTTAAAGGACGTTGATTCAAAATTTCAGTGGCAACAAATCCGAAAAAACGTTGGGGGGACAAGTAGCAATAAGTGGCTGGAAAATGGAAATTGAGCATAAAACCAATTAACACTAATTAGGTGAACTTACAACATGATTGGAAATAAAAAGAGGGTCAGTGTCTCTCTGATGCCAAGATGCTAAGAGGATCACCAATTCCACCGCTGTTGCACAGAAAGATACCAGAATGGTGTTACCCAGGGTAAAATAGCAAAGTCTTTTAACTTGTCATCATCAACCGTGCATAACATAAAAAGATTCAGAGAATCTGGAACAATCGCTGTGCGTAAGGGTCAAGGCCATAAAACTCTACTGGATGCCAGTGATCTCCGGGCTCTTAAACAGGAATGCCACTGTCAAGGAAATACCTGAATGGGCTCAGGAATACTTCTAAAAAGCATTGTCAGTGAACACAATCTACCGTGCCATCCGCTGTTGCCAGCTTAAACTATACAGTGCAAAGAGGAGGCCATTTCTAAACAAGCTCCACAAGCTCAGATGTTTGCACTGTGCCAGGGGTCATTTAAAATGGAGTGTGGGACTGTTCTGTGTCAGGAGTCGCGATTTGAAGTTCTTGATGGAACTCTGGGACGCCATGTCATCCGGACCAGAGAGGACAAGGTAACCAAAGTTGTTAACATTCCATTCAGAAGCCTGCATCACTGATGGTTTGGGGTTGCATGAATGTTTGTGGCATGGGGAGCTTGCATTTCTAGAAAGGCACCATTAATGCAGAGAACTATGTTCAGGTTCTAGAACATCATCTCCTTCAGGGAAGACCCTGCATTTTTCAACAAGATAATGCCAGACCACATTCTGCAGCAATCACAACATCATGGCTACATAGGAGAAGGATCCGTGTACTGAAATGGCCAGCCTGCAGTCCAGATTTTTCACCTATAGAGAACATTTGGCGCATCATAAAAAGGCCCAATACAATTGAACAGGTAAAGGCCTGTGTAAGACATGAATGGGAGAGCATTTCTAAACATGAGAAACTGGTCTCCTCGGTCATAGATGTCTTGTTGAGTGTTGTAAGAGGAATGGGAGATGCCACACAGTGGTTAAAAAATGGCCTTGTCCCAACTTTATTGGCATTTATTGGCCATAAAATTTAGAAACAACATATTTTTCCCTTAAAATGATACATTATCTCAGTTAAAATGTTTAATGTGTGATGTGTGTTCTATTCTGAATAAAAGATTAGATGTTGGCACCTCCACATCATTGCATTCAGTTTTTATTAACAATTTGTTTAGTAACTTTTTTGGAATCCGGTTTGTAAATCAAAGCTAAAAGTTTACCAAATTCAAGTACAGTCGCATTTAAAATGCAAAAACATCACACAGTCAAGCCATTATGACCTTCACAATGCAAAAAAGTTTATTTTAAATAAACCTTAAACTACAGTAAAGGAATGTTCCACTGTTAGCTTCAGATTTGGAAAACAATGTAAGTAAAAGCAAAGCATTCTTAACGTTCCGTTGGAACATTAAAACTTTCCATTCACACTTCTCTCAGTGCCCTGAACAGCAACCGCAAAATTAAATATTAACATTCGTCCAAAGAGGTGCATGTGAGAATGCAAATATAGAAATTATAAACTGGCTATATGATTGAAAATTTGTCCAGAATTGTTGAGTCTCACTCTACACGGATGCAAAACTATGTGAGCTCCTGTGTGCTATATGGTATGTGAAAGAGCAATTTAAAAAAGATATATGTTAAAACAGTATAAACATACATATTTTAGTTAGATGTCATGAAACTCACACACAAACTCTACTGTTTGATTAGCGCTAGCTGCTGGTCAGGTATGCAAATCAGAAAAGTAGTAAAAAAGCTAAAGAGGGAAAAAAAAAAAAAAAGTCATGCACACCAATAGAGAGAGTAGGGTACAGTTTAGTGAACAGGAAACATTACATAAAGCTTTAAGGACTGCAAAGCACTGGTATTTTCAATGTAATTTATATTTGAATTTCTGTAAAAAAAAATAAAATAAAATACAAAACAAATATATCTAGCAAATGGTCTGGGATCAATTCTGTTTTCCAAATGCCAAGAACTTCAAAATAGGATTTAATAAAAACAAAACAAACCCAGTAATGCTTTCTAACAATTTTAATGAACATTAGCATCCTATTACCTATTAAATCCTATTATCCTATTAAAATAACCCAAAAATAAGTTGACAAAGGTTAAACATGACTGAAAAGTGCATTTAATGTGCTTGGAAATGTGAACATTTTGAAATTACAATGCACATTCTTAAATTTTGTTGAGTGGATACAGATCAAAATAGGAATTGTATTACACACTGTGGGTCCACTTAGAATTTTATGCAATTTATATTACATGCCGCAAATTTATGTTTATCAAGAGCATATGTTTCTTTAAAGATTATGGCTTTAAACAAAAGACTATACTTTAAAATATAGTTTGACATTCTCACAATCAAACCCAAAACAATGATTGGAAAGTCGGGTTCAGTGATTTCTGTTTACACATGAAGCACAGCAGAAGATTTTCAGATAAAATGTCTTCTTAACAACCTTAATGTCTCTGCATTACGTTATGATAATGTTCTGTTTTCTGGAGATCATCGAATCCCCAACCCTGATCATGGACAACAGTACACCAGGAGTCACGAAAAACATCCGCCGTCTCATCAGGAGCATGCCCAGGCTTTGTGGGGAGGTCATACAGGCCACACACACTACTGAGCCTCATTTTAACTTGTCTTGATGGATTTTCACTGAAGTTGGATCAGCTGGTCATGTGATTTTCCATTTTGATTTTGAATATGATTCCAAATCCAGACCTCCGTGGGATGATAATTTGTATTTATTTTGATCATTTTGTTCACAACGCATTCCACTATCTAAAAATAAAGATATTTAACTGAAAGATTTTATTAATTGAGATTTAGGATGTGTTATTTTAATGTTCTGGAGCAATGAGGGTTAATTGCCTTGCTCAAAACGCGGAAGATGCGCGGATCACATATTAATAAAAAAGATTGTTGCCAAGCTGGTTGCAATGTTCGCTTCGTCACGGCTTTTTCGAGAATAAGACAGAGGGTATTTTCCCACTCCTATTCACCCCAATCCCAATGATGATTGGCTGAACCCGGTGTGTTGATATAGTACACCATGTCCAAAATAGCAGTCGAAGACGGCAGGAATATTTTTATCCAATCACAAATGAGGAGGCGGCCTCAAGTAGAAAACGGGTATGAAAAGTGGAACGCGAATCATTAGCGTAAACCAGCTGACAACGGCTAGTTTTCCAAACGGCTTAATGAGCCTCTACGTAACATGTTTTCAGAGGCTATTAATGGTATTTTAATCACCGGTTAGTAAAGTCCACTCAGTAGTCAAATAAACCAGGATACATTTTGCTTAGACTGACCTGTGTAAAGTCGATTTGTCCCGTCGTCGTTTGGGCCACTGCTCTGAGGACTCCGCCGGTAATAGACTAACGCGCATGCGCGGTTTGAGAGGCCGGCTTTAGGTTTGCGCATGCGCTTTAAGTTCTGACTAAAACGTCACTTGTAGAGCCTGAAACAGTGTACTTTAAGACGTCAAGAAAAGAACGAAGGATCTAATAGCCAAACTGTAAAAATAAATAATTCAGTCATTCATTATCTTCCGCTTAATCCTCTACTAGGGTCGCGAGGTGGGTTCCCCATGCCTATCCAGGGGAGAACAACTCGGGCGCTGGACACACACTTACTCACACAGCCACACAATATACAGGGCAATTTAGAGCATTCAATTTACCTTGAATCCATGTTTTTGGACTGTGGGAGGAAACCAGAAAACTCAGAGGAAACCCACACAGACAGAACATGGAAACTTTGCCTAAATCGGGATTCGTACTGGGAATCCTTAGCACTGATAAGTGAACGTGCTAACCACTGTGCCACCCTACATAAATCATGTGTCACATATATCTTATTTTATTAGTAAATAAATGGTTATTGTGCTTTTAAACCAGAATTCTGTTTTCTTAAGATCGTCAGTTTACTTATAAAAGTAAAAATACTATGGTATTTCCACGGTATCTGAGTGAAATCATTCAATTGTATAATAAGCCAATGTGCAAGCTTCGCTCTCAAGGTGCCGGTTTACTTTAATTTCTAAAATTAATGAAGTTACTGCTGGTGGAGTAGCGTTCTCCCACAAGGCACCTAAATTTTGGACTAGCCTTCTAGTTACTGTTTGTAATTCTGAATCAAAAACACTGATTTACTTTTGCATGTAATTAACTGAAGCTAGTTGACAAAATTAAGCTATTCCAGGGAGCCATCTTAACTTGTTAGAGTTTGCAGTATCTGCCACTTTTAGTTATGCTGTACTAGTCAGTTATCAAATTGTCAATCAAACTCTGTCTGCTACAAAATAACTGTGCTTTATTAGCTCTAACTGGTTTTTGTCAGTTTCTTTAAGGTTTCGCCGTGGCACTGCCGGAGCACTGCGGCTATGATTATTGGATGAAACCTGGATTATAATTGGACTGGTAGTATTGTAGGCCTGCAGAATATACTCACTGGACATTCATTATCTTCTACTTAATCCTTTTATAGGGTCATGGGGGCCTCATGGGTGTTCCCCATTCCCATCCATAGGAGAAAGTTTCGGCCACTATGCCCCCGTGCTGCCCTGGGGAAATAATGTTTTGTAATTTTTTCAATTGTTGAATTTTTTTCACCTGCAGGACACAATCTTTACATGGCTGTCCTACACTACTGATCTTGCCCAGCCACTCAAGGAAGATGAGCTCCCCACTGACCCTTGGTCCTCTCGAGGTTTCTTGCTTAAAAACACCATATCAGGGCATTTTTTTTCTTTCCACTGTCACTTCGGCTTGCTGTTTAAGGGTTTAGGCTCCTAACACTCTAAAGATGCTTTGTGATAACGTACTGTTGTAAAAAGCGCTATATAAAATAAATTACTTGAACTTGTAGTTCCAGTCCTTAAATCTGATTGGCTGAGCCAGTTGTCCAGCTGTGAAGATAATGCACACATTTGACCTTTTCACACTTGTATAAATACATGAAATAAAATACATTATTTTCCCAAAGTTTTTTTTTTTTTTTTTTTTTTTTGTAAACTGTGTTCTTGAATTTGTCCACTAGATGGCCGTATTTGATTGTTAGAGAAACTGGAAACCTGTAACTCAGCAATCAGTGTGTCCTGTCCTGGGTGCATCTGCCCAGCGCCCGAGACGTTCTTCCCTATATGGGCATGGGGAACCCACCGCGACCCTAGTAGAGGATTAGGTGGAATATAATAAATAAATGAATCACAGAAAAGAGGTGTAACTGTACTTTGCTACTCGTTAAACCTTGCAACACCTCTTTCCCGTGATTTTTACATCCTCTTGTGCCTTACTTCTTTATTACAAAATAACAGAACTTAACTGAAGTGGACAAACTTTTGCACAATTATTAATTTACTTACCTGGTGCTGTTGTTAAAATTACAGAAAGTCACTCTGTACACAAATACTAATTCTGAGTCTAATTCACATACAGAGGAACTTACAACTAAATTGGAAGCAAAACGGGGAATAAAAAATAAAAATGACCCCATACATCAGCAAAACCCAAATGTTTCTAATTGCATTGCAGCATTTTCATAACAAACATATGTAAGGGAAGCTCATCTCCGCTTTTGAGACCCCGGGAAAGGGGTCTCAAAATTTTATTTTCAGAATTCTGACTTTTGATATGAGAATTCTGACTTCCATAGAATTCCATACAAACATAATAAAGGCATTTGTGGATTTGTGTTGTAATAATCTTATTATCATGTAGGAAAGCAGCATTTGACTATTTGTTTCTTGGCAGGTTTTGTTTTTCAGACTTTTGAACCTTTTATAATGGCCATTAGGGAGTTTAACCTGCTGTTATCAGTTACTTGACTTGCAAGTTTATATCCCCTTGTATCTCTTCATCATTTAAAATAGTTATAAAATGTATATGTTTGTATATATATGTGTTCTAAAAATGCTCATAGGTTTTTCAGCATATATATATATATATATATATATATAAATATATATATATATATATATATCAAT
>JAOUQT010040856.1:0-11115 GCA_025769995.1 Xyliphius kryptos
TTAGGGTTAGGGTTAGGGTTAGGGTTAGGGTTAGGGTTAGGGTTAGGGTTAGGGTTAGGGTTAGGGTTAGGGTTAGGCTGTGGGTTAGGGTTAGGGTTAGGGTTAGGGTTAGGGTTAGGGTTAGGTTAAGGTTAGGTGTGTTGAAAGGTTTATTGATCGGGGCTTTCCCCCTTAGTGCACTGGCCCACAGTCCTATTTTTGGGATTTGTTCTTTGGGTTATTTTCAGTCTTTTTTTACCTATCCAATTTTAGAATTTAGAACATTCAAGAATATTATAGATAATGTTAATATCAACCATTATTTTTATATATCCTTTTTTTTAAAAAAGGATTATAAATTTTGTTTTTATCCAGGGAGCTGCTATACTTTCATCCTACCAGGTAAGTATTTACACTTTTATCTTCTTTTAAATTAACATACTGCTGTCTTCAATTTGTCTTTTCAGATTCCAATCGTCACTAGAGGGAGCTCTTGGATCATTTTTCTACAGGTAAGTATATTAATCATATTCTTTATGTGTTGATTTCTTATGTATCCTTTTCAGGTTTTTCATGTCCATAGTAGATGTTATTTGTTCATTTTTTAGCAGGTAAGTCCATTGTTTTATATCCTTTTATTTAGAATTTTTCATTTAATCCCCACGGATCTATTGTTTTCAATTTCCTGATCCATTTTCTTTCATTATTCTGTCTTTGTTGTCTATTCCAATTTTTATTTGTTTCAAGGCCCATGATTTTAAGATTATTAACATTATGATTTTTAAAATGATTATATATTTGTGTTTGTCCCCGTTCACTATTAATTTGGTAAAGGTGTTCTTTTAATCTATTACCTAATTTTTGTCCCGTTTCCCCCACATAAATCATCCCACAAAATGTACATTTTATTGCATATACTACGTTTTCCGTTTCCAAATATATGTTTTTGTCGATAGGAGCTCCTTTTTCCGACAATAAATTGAAAATATAAGGTGCTATTATCAGGTGAGTATTGGTTTTATTTTTTTCTTTATTGATCGTTGCATGAACTAACATATCTTTTAGATTTTTATTTCGTTTATACGCCAAAATTATATTGTAATTTTTAAATTCCTCAATTTCCTCCTGTAACCGTCTAAAATGTTTTTTAATGTCCTTATTGGTTGTTCCTAAGTTTTCTGTGTAGCGATGGACAAAAGGGTTAGGGTTAGGGGTTAGGGTTAGGGTTAAGGGTTAGGGTTAGGGTTTAGGGTTAGGTTAGGGAAAATTGCTCCATGAGTTTCATGGTTGGGAGGTTGTACTCCATACATTAGCACTGGCAACAGTTTGATTTTTAAAGTTCTGTGTAAAATCACTGCCCTCTGTAATTTACAGCCTTAAATACCTACATCCCTTTCTTCTCAGGCCCAGGGGGAGAAATCAATCCCATCCATCCGAGACCTAGACATCCTAATGTCAGGAAGAAGAGGTTTATAAGTAAGTATATTACTGAATATCTCCCTTAATTAGCGGCCTCTGGTGGTGAAAGTAAGTCAGTACCACTTCCAGTTAAGAAAATGAAACTAACTATTTAAAGTTTTTCAACATTTACATGAGGTTTCTATTTGGTTTAGTTTTTAGTCTAAGGTTGAGCACCATTCATTAGGTTTTAAAACAGGATCTGGTCTCAATTGAATCCACTTCAACAAAAAACATTAATAAATAACCTAAATTAAACTAGGGTTAAATAAAACACCAAAAGAAATAATACATACAATATATTAAGGTTAAGGTTAGGGGTAAGTTTAGGGGCGAGGTTAAAGGTTAAATTAAATTTCTAGGGTTAGGGTTAGGGTTAGGGTTTAGGGTTAGATCAAAGTCAAGTACTACACGTTTAGGTGATGGGGTAGTTCCCCCTTTAGTGCTCGGGCTACACGGTCTTCTATGCTAGGATACAGTAAAAACTGGTCTAAAAGCAGATCTGCCCTTTATTCTAAGATTGTTTAAAATTGTTTCCATGATTATTGAGGTAATTCCGGTTAAGGTCAGTAGATGGAGCCATTCATCCTTTTATGTTTTTAATTCAACTTAAAATACAGAGGTCGATGTTTGGCCATCCATATTAGTTTAAAAACCATTGTCTAAAGAATAAAATACTTAGGAGAGGAATCCTAAAATAGATAGAAAAAATGATAAAATAGTGCAATAGTAAACTCCAAAAATAAAATTAATAATAAAAAAATAATAAAAATAATAAAAAACCTCTCTTTCTGTCTCTTTCCAGGAAGCACTCTCATCTGTCTTTGCTCACATTATTTTTAAAGGAGGATACATTAGATCCTGTCTTGTGATGTTCTCAATACTTTTCATTTAGACCCCATGGATCCATTGTCATTAATTTTCGGATCCATTTCCTTTCCATCGCCTGCCTGCTAGTTTTACTCCAATCCCGATTTGTCTCCAGGCCCATGATCTTTAAGTTTTCCAGGCCATGTTCCTGAAAATGCAGGTATAGTCGTGTACACCCCCTCCCACTATCAATCATATAGATGTGTTGGTTAAGTCTTTGCATTATAGTGTTTTTTGTTTCACCAACATATATTGCACTGCAAAATGTGCATTTAATTGCATAAATAATGTTTTTAGTCTTTGCAGTGATCTCCTTATTTGTGGGGGCACCTCTGCTGGAAAATGGATTGAAGATATATGGCGTCGGTTTGAGGTAAGTATTGGATCTAATTTCTTCATTTTGCATTTGAGAATGTACTAAAATGTCCTTTAAGTTTTTATTTCGTCTGTGAGCAAAAATTAGTTTGTATTCTGAGAACTGTGGGATGTCATTCTGAAGTCTTAGAAAATGTTTTCTGATTTTCTTGTTTATTGGTCCTAGATCCTGCGAGTACTTATGTACAAAAGGTATTATTTTATTCATTTTGCTTTTAGCATTATATGGGGTCATACATAAGTATTTAACCTCTGATTTTATTGTACGCAGAAATCTATGAGAGTATCCCCTTGTTCTAAGTACCCCAAACAGGATCCTGGTGGCTTCCTCCACATCCCTTTCAGAAGTACATATTCTTCTGAATCTGATCAATTGCGACTTTACAATTCCCTTAAAGGTATGTTTAGGGTGGTAAGACATCTTGTGTAAGAGGGCATGTGTGTCTGTTGGTTTGAAAAAAACCTTCGATGCCAACCTCTTCTCATTCCCCATTTGTGTCCAGAATATTTCTGTGTCTAAAAATTGTATTGTGTTGTCCTGTATTGTAGAGGTGACCTTAATGTTGGTGTGGTGAGAGTTTAAAATTCCTATGAAGTCTACAAAATCCTCCCTCGAATAACTCCAGACTCCAAAGATATCGTCCAGAAAGCGAAAGTAAGTAAATGGTTTAAGATCACACTTTTTAAAAACAGATTTCTCCCAGGATGCCATGTAGATATTTGCATAGGAAGGGGCAAAAGTTTTTCCCATGGCGGTACCCTGTATTTGTAAGTAACTGTCTCCGTTAAATTCAAAGTCATTTTTGGTCAATCCCAGGTTCAGTAGTTCAAGTATGGGTCCATCTGGCCTATCCGGATCTGGGTTTGCTTCAAAAGCCTCTTGGACAGCCTTTAGTCCCAACGTTGTATCTATATTAGTATATAGTGATACAATGTCTATGGTAAATAGGAGGGAATGTCCAGGTGCCTTAATGTTTTTGATCTTTGATATAAAGTCATAGGTGTCTTTTAGGTAACTCTTGTGCTTTTGAGATATTGGATTTAGAAATGAGTCAATAAATTCAGCAATCCTATTTGACTCTGAACCACAGTCACTAACTATAGGTCTCCCCGCAGGAATCTCCCCTGGGAATGGCCAACTCAACGGATCCTTGTGGATCTTTGGGAGGCAGTAAAACTGTCTCCTTCGTGGCTCATCTGGACCCAATAAGAAATGTAATTGTTTTTTTGTGATGAATTTATCATTATGTAACTTTTCTAATATCGGTTTTTGTATTTCCCAGGTTTCTATGTATATAGGTTCATTTAATTTCATGTAGTGCTGAGTATTATTGAGTTGTCGGTAAGACTCTTTTAGGTATTGTGTCTTGTCCATGATCACCACTTTTGAACCTTTATCTGCTGGTTTAATTACTATATGTTTATTGTTTTTTAATCTTTTTAGGGCCTGTTGTTCCTCTTGGTTTAAATTGTTAAGTCGTGTATTCTTGGGTTTAACATTTTTTGTGATCCTTTGGTCTCTATTTATTAAGGTTGTAATCTGTTCTTTATCTTTTGTTTTAGGTGGATCCCATCTGGAAGGTTCCTGAAAGGGAGGTAAGTCGTACTGCGATTCGAAATCAAAAAAGTTAATTAATCTAAGTTTCCTATGATAATAATATAGGTCTCTAAACAATTCCCTCCTATCCCATTGAGGTGGTGTGGGAATAAATGACAGTCCCCTGTTAAGCAGCAGGCGGTCATATACATCTAGAGCGTAAGTTTTGGATAGGTTGTAAATATTGTCCACTACATGGGGCAGTTCTGTTTCTCTTACCCCTTTTATAAATTTAATTTCTGTTGCCAGGATTCAAGGATCTTCGTTCCTGTCTCCGGAAGCCAGTGGATCCAGTCCTTCGTACTGACCCTGAATTGACCATCTGGGATTTTAGGTAAGAAATTGTATCTTTCTTTGATTGTAGAGTTAAATACATCAATGAGAGCTTTTGTTTGTGTAATTAACTGATCAGAATAATTAATGAGTGGGAAATAAATTGTGGCGAGTGGAAAGATTGTTTTACACGTTTTTACTAATTGTTGTAGTTGTTTACGAATTGTCAAAGCTTCATTGCCCTGTAGACAGTTATTTAGGCCTATTGCCAGAATTATCATTTTGACATTGGTGTTAATGTCTAATTTTTGCAGGACCCCCCGAAGATGATAAAGGGTTGCCCCCGGGAGGCTATCTATTTGCATCTCTGGGTTAGTAAAATGAGGGATACGTGATAAATTAGAGTCTCCAACAAGGAGCACATTTTTATTTACGTTCAAATTCCAGTCCATAATTTTACGTTGTGTCCGTTCATGACGAGTGGGAAAGTAATGTTCTTGGGGTTAGGGTTAGGGTTTAGGGTTTAGGGTTAGGGTTAGGGTTTAGGGTTAGGGTTAGGGTTAGGGTCAGGGTCAGGGTTGGGTTAGGGTTAGGGTTAGGGTTAAGGGTTAGGGTTAGGGTTAGGGTTAAGGGTTAGGGTTAGGGTTAGGGTTAGGGTTAGGATAGGGTTGACTCAGTACATTAGCTCTGGCTACATTTTGATTAAAAGCTTTTATAAACATTCACCCATTTGTAACACTTATGTGATCCATGTACCCATATGTTGACCTTTAAAAAACCCTGTTTCCTCAGGTCCCAGGGGGGAGGGGAAGGGAACCCCAACTGTCCTGGACATTTCTCCATCCTACATGAGGGAAGGGAACTGAAGATTTTTTGGCTCCATCTGGTGGAAAAAATCGGGATCATCAGGACCTCTGGTAAGTACATTTAATTTTTATTTCACTCATCTAAAAAATCCTAATTCAAATCGGGTCCACTGTTCAGAGTAAGGATACGGCTTCAAGCAATGTTAAACAAAAATTTCTAATACATAAACAATTAAATTATTATAATTTATAAAGGTTAAGGTTAGGGCAGAGGTTAAGGTAAATAATTAAATAAATAAACTTTTTCCATAAATAATCAAAAACGGTTAAGATTAGGGTTTAGGTTAAGGTAAGGTTTTAATTAATTTATTTATAATAATAAACCAGAACTTAAGTTAAATATTTCATTTATTGAGGACCTAGGTACTCTGTTTAAGTGCTCTAAATATATAAATCCAAAGAAATAGTGAACCACCCACCACACTCTATAATATATACAAAAAAATAAAATAAAAAAAGAAAAAGTGCTCCCATTTCCCTAGGTCCCCCACTATAAATATGAGCTCATAAATACAATACCACTCATCCCACAGGATCCATCGCGACACGCATCCCAGCCAGACCCTAAGTGCTTCAAAAGGTAAGTGCTCTTTCACTACAATATCAGTATAATATTATTTCACATCAAACCACAACTATTAATTATTAAAGAAGAGGTCTGGTCGAGAGGCCACTCGCGACGGATCCCGTAGGAGGAGGGGAAAAAAAAGGGGGAATAAATAACAAACTGAAAAGAAACACATATAAGAAAATCATAAACCTAAGTTAAATTAAAACAATTGGTTGAAGCCATTTGGATATGTGGTATTTAACCTCCTAATCCACTCCTTCTCCTTTCTCTTTCTCTGTCCCACAGACCAGGACCCATTTCCCTCAACTCCCGTGACCCTAAGATGGACCAGTCCCACCCGCAAGAAGTGTTGCACCAGGTAAGTACCATTTTTATTATTTTTAATATTGTAAATGTGTTGTTTAATCCTTATGCCTAACTGATTTTTTGTTTCCCCCACATACCTCCTATGACAATGTGTACATGTCACTGCATAAACGATGTTACAAGACTGCAGGGTGAAGTATTGGGGGATCGGAATGGTGTCTTGTCCAGCCTGTACGTACCTCAGTTGATGGAAATACCATGGGGCCTCAGGAGGAGCGGCCACCGACTGTGAGGTGAATTTTGATCTTACCAGCAGGTCTTTAAGGTTCTGATTTTTCCTGTATGCTGAAATGATTTTGAAATTTTGTAATGGTGCATATTGAGCCTGTACACTATGAAAATTACGTTTCAGATTCTGATTCAAAGTAATGGACTTGTCTGAATAGGTGGTGATTAGTGGGATGACATCCCTGTCGTCCGGCCCCACGACCGGCCCGCCCGATACCAGGGATCTCAAGGTTTGGGTTTTGATGTGTCTCAAGAATCTCTTGGAGTACCCCCTTGGACCCAGGGCCTCAAAAAGGGTCCTCGTGGCCTCGTGGAAGTGCTCCCTACTTGAACATATACGGTAAAATCTGATGAGTTGTGATTTGACCAGGCCTTTAAATGTATGTCTGGGATGATAACTGGATTTATGCAATAAACAATGTGTATCGGTTGGTTTGAAAAAGATTTTTGTTTGAAGTTCCTTAAGGTTTGAACCTTTATCTGAGAAGAATACAGTTGTGTCTAAAAAATTAATTGAGACATCATCAACCACTGCTTTTAAACGGATATTTGCATGATGAGTATTGGCCCTTTGCAGAAACTGATCAAAAGACGTCCGGTCGTGCAGCCAGACCCCAAAGATGTCATCCAAATAACGGAAATACAGGGCTGGCAAGATGTCACATTTGGGAAAGAGGGTCTCCTCCCATTCCGCCATATAAATATTGGCATAAGCTGGTGCAAACCTCTTCCCCATTGCCGTACCCTGTATTTGTAAGTAGCTTTTGGAATCAAATTGAAAGTCATTCCTATTTAAATTTATTTCTAATAGTTGTAAAATGTGTTTATCAGGACGAAACGGATCAGGATGTTTGGAGAAAATGCGTTGGACAGCCTCCAAACCCAAGGTAGTATTGATATTAGTGTACAAACTCTCTATGTCTACTGAGAAAAGAAAAGCCGTGTCAGGGAATGTTTTCCCTTTAATCTTATGGACAAAGTCGTAAGTGTCTTTTAAATAACTAGTATGTAATTGTGAAAGTGGATTTATGAAATGGTCAATGTAAGATGCTGTATTATAGGTTTCACTGTCACAGTCTGAGACTATGGGCCTGCCCTGCGGGACCTCAGAGGGGACTGTCCAAGATTGCGGATCTTTATGAATTTTCGGTAAAAGATAGAATTGTCTGGGTTTAGGAGTGTTGGATCCAATCAAGAAGTTAAGTTGCCTTTGATTAATGAACCCTTTTTGTTTCAGGTCCCTAAGGATTTCCAAGACCTGTGCCTGGGTACCCTCCTGAAGTGGATGTGTAAGCGGTCTGTAATGCATTGGATTGGTGAGTTGCCGGTTCGCTTCCAACATATATTGCTGCTTATCCAAAATTACAATACAAGATCCCTTATCTGCAGGTTTAATCACGATGTCTCGGTTTTGTTGTAGTTCCTTGAGAGCCCGGCGATGTTTTGATTCTAAGTTCTTTGGCCCCTGTACTTGCTTTTGATGTTTGAACCGATCAACCGTTTTGATATTGTTTAGGACTAATTTTTGAATTGAAGGATGTGTTTTGTCTAGAGGTGGTTCCCAGTTGGATTTATTAATAAATGGTAAAGAAAAGACATTTTTTTCATATTTGAAATAATCCATTATTTTTAATTTTCTATTAAAGGCATGGACATCCCCCCCGAGAGCCCCACAATCCACCGTGCCCGGTGTTGGAATGAAAGTTAAGCCTCTGTTTAGTAGCTCCTCCTGAGGTCCTGTAAGTATAAATGTTTTGGACAAGTTAATAATATTTGTTACTTTTATTTTATTGACTTGTGTATTGCACTTATCTCGCGTTACAAGTTTAACTGGTCCATCCAGAAGTCCAGGATCTGCAGAGCAGTTTGTTCCGTCCAGTGGATGGGGTCCCTGGGGTCCACCCTGAACCTGAGGGGACTCAGGTCAAGGAGCGGGTTACCAGAATTAAAAATAAAATCATTAATCTGCCTAAGTGTGTCCTGTTCTTTACGCGACAGCAAGTCCGAAAAATGGATAAGAGGTGTGTAGATGGTTGCATTTGGGAATACCTTGTTTGCCGTGCGCCACAGTTCCTGAAACTGTTTTTTTGCTGTTTGGTTGACCAGCTGTTCTCGATTATTCAACCCGACCGCAAGAATAACCTTTTGAGTCTGTAGGTTGGGTTCGAGCTTCTGCAGGACTTTGGTCATATGTGACACCTTGGCTCCCGGAAAGCTATCAATTTGAATCTCTGCGTGAGTGAAGTACGGGATTCTGGAGAGATTCGAGTCACCAATAATCAAGATAGGTGCTTCCACTTTTAATTCCCACTCTATATTTTTATAAATTGTGTTCTTGTGTCTAGTTGGGACCTTAAAAATAATATCTGTTTCATTGTTTTTGTGTAGATCTGGTGTTGATTTTGAAGCTGATTTATGGTTGAAAGTGTTTAGTGGACTTAAATTGTATCTGGGTGGTCTACAGGGTTGTAAATCCCCTCCGGATCCCCCTGAAGGAATTAAATCCGATTTGTTTATTGAATGTAAATTTGGTATTGAACTACAGTTCTGTAAATGATTTCCAGATCTATTAACCGTGTCTAAAGTGAGTACTTGTTGTAGGTCCGGTGTGGACTTACAACCCTGCAAACCATCCGTAAGTGTGTTTGGAGGACTCTGCTTACTTTCAGTTACAATGAGGGAGGATTCAGAACGAACTCTCATGATGGAAGGATGCACCCCCATTGGGGTTGGTTTCTTCATCATCCCCCCCACTGCACTGAGTGAGTCCTCCTTTAAAAGGTGTTGTGTAGGATCTGCAGGAGATGGACTGATGTCATTAAATGTTTCTGGTAAGCTAACATTGGATTTAGTAGATTTGGTTTGTATGTGTGTTTCTATTACTGGTTCTTTTGGTGAGTAGTTCAATTCTTTATGTACCTGTGCTAAGATTTTTTGTCTTCCACAGAAGCTCGACCCAACCTCCATCGACTCCACTTGGTCTGGCAACCTCAGCTCCTGTACAGAATTAAAAGGATCACTATTCACATTCAATTGCTGTGAGTCAGTAACATTTTTACCCTCCTCACTGGTTTGAGCATACTCCGTTGAACTGCGTCCCTCCTCCAGGAGTTTACGTGTGTTCTGAATCACCTCATCCTTTAGTTTCTGTTTAAATCTATTTCTAGCCCACCTCACCGCTATTTCCCACTCCCTTGGTCCCAGAGGAGGGAGGCCGCCCAACAGGGTACCAATCACCTTATCATAGTGTTCTTTAAGAATGAGCATGTTATTCAACAACCAGTTACGGGTATTCAACACAATTTTTTGGTAAGTATCTGGATTTGGACTTGCTGGCTTTATAAAATTGGTTAATTTACTAGTCTGTTTGGACATCCCCTTAGGGAATTCCCCCGTTTCTAGACCCCTTGTTACAATTATTTTATGGTGCATGGCCTGAATTAATTTAAAATATGATTTACTTAAAATTAAATTAGGTCTTATAATGGTTTGGACTACATTATCTATATTTTGCTCCCTTTCCCTTTTATCTAATGTCTCCAGGACTGAGAACCGGTTTTTCAAGTGGATCATCCCTCTGCCCAGCCTGACCCCCCCAGAGGATGCCGAAGGTCGAGCAGGGCCACGACAGGCTTCTTACCCAGGTAGATGCAGTGTTCGTCTTCACTTAAAAAAGGCCCTTGTTCCAAGGAAGACAAAAATTCAAAACAAAGAGGGCTTGGTTACCACACATCCGGAACAAAAATAATGTGAGGACTCACTTTTCTCCCAAAATAAAAAAAGGGCGCCCTGGGAGAATAAAAATTGTTAAAAAGTATTTTTAAAAAAGATTGGAGGCCCTTGTTCTCATCCAATGTCTTTAACCTTTACATCCCCCAGGAGAAAAACAACAATCGCAGGCCTTACTTGGATCCTCTCCTTCAATGATGAATGATCACGTTCTGAGAAGGGGCACAGGAGTAAGAATGATTCTCCCAAAGGTCCCCAGTCCTGTGTTGAGTTCAAGAAGTCCTCCTGTCTTGACGTTTCGCAGTATTACTGCTTCTTCAGAAGACTATAGGTAAGTATGCGTCACCATCCAGGTCCCTATATACCGTTTGGGGTGGAGGCTACTAATTAGTGGGTGGAGCAAAACAACTGTGATGTTAATGTATTTGTAGTCCAAATAAAATAACCATAAAAAACAAAATAAAAGAATAAAATCCAAAGGTATTTTAAAAAAACATTGTGTATGGAAAAAAAACCTAAAATAATAAAATCCAAGTATATTAAAATTATTCCAAAATAAGGGTTAAAGCCCCAGAACTTAAGATATCAAATATAAAATCATAAAAGAAATTAAAAACTATCTAATTAAATGAAATAAAATAAAATGGGTGAACTTCTTTATCAAATGGCTCTGGCTAGGTTAGGATAGGGGAAATTGCTCCATAAGCCTTAATATTTGTGAGATTTTTGACTCAGTACATTAGCTCTGGCTACATTTTGATTAAAAGCTTTTATAAACATTCACCCATTTGTAACACTTATGT
>JAOUQT010040873.1:0-11115 GCA_025769995.1 Xyliphius kryptos
ACAGCTGCATTGACCTTGGACCTCAGAAAACACAGTGGACCAACACCAGCAGATGACATGGCTCCCCAAACCATTACCGACTGTAGAAGCTTTAAACTAGACGTCAAGTGACATTGATTCTGTGCCTTTCCTCTATTCAGACACTGATACCTTGATTTCCAAAGAAAATGCAAAATTAACTTTCATTAGAGAACTTGATTTTGGACCACTCAGCAGTAGTCCAGTCCTTCTTGTGTTTAGACGCTTCTGACGCTGTCTTTTGTTCAAGAGTGGCTTGACACAAGAATTGCGACAGCTGAAACATATGTCTTGCATATATATGTGCACGGTGGTTCTTGAAACACTAACTTCAGCAGCAATTCAGGCTTTGTGAATCTTTTGAATGGGTTTTTTTTTCACAATCCTCTCCACGGTGCTGTTATACCTATGGTTTGCATACTTTTTTACTACATCTTTTCCTTTTCTTCCCTTCTGTATTACTGTGCTCTGTAAAACTGTTCTGTGGTCAGACGAATCAAAATTTTAAGTTCTTTATGAAAATCAGGGACCCTGTGTCATTCATACTAAAGAGAAGAAGGACGACCCAGGTTTTTATCAGCGCTCAGTTCAGAAGCATACATCTCTGATGTTATGGGGTTGCCTTAGTGCATGTGGCATGGGCAGCTTACACATCTGGAAGGACACTTTCAATGCTGGAAGGTATATCCAGGTTCTAGAGCAACATATGCTCCCATCCAGATGGCATATCTTTCAGAGAAGACCTTGCATTTTCCACATACTGCATTAATTACAGCATCATGGCTGCATAAAAGAAGGGTCCGGGTACTGAACTGGCCAGATCTTTCACCCGTAGAAAACATTTGGCACACCATAAAATGGAAGATATGACAAAAAAGACCAAAGTTGAGCAATGGGAATCCTACATTAGACAAAAATTGGGTTAACATTTCTATTTATCAACTTAAGTAACTTGTCTTCTCAGCCCCCAGATGTTTACAGACTTTGTAAAGACATATGGGGATGTTTCACAGTGGTAAACATGTCCTTTTCCAAACTTTTTTGAGATGTGTTTTTGTAACGAAATTTAAAATCACCAAATTGCTCTCTTTAAATGATATATTTTCTCAGTTTAAACATTTGATATGTTATCTATGTTATATTTTGAATAAAATAAGGAACATCCACATCATTGCATTCTGTTTTTATTTACAATTTGTACTTTGTCCCAATTTTTTTGGAATCGGGTTTGTAAGATAATTCCATCATTCTAATGGCTTTAGCTGAGTTCCTCAGACTCTTATGTTTATTGGATTTGCTGGGAAGTGATTATGAATTAACTGGAATTACTAGTTTCTGTCATTGTTATTGCTAGCTACTTTATCTTCAGAAGCTCTTTATTCTAATTGTAAAACACTTTTGCATTTCTAGTAATTATTTACTTGGTTATAAGTAAAATAAGAAAAATCTGATCGGATTTTCAGATTTTAATTGTTATATACATAATAATACATGATACATCATGCAGAGAAATTCTTTGAAGACTGTCTGTTAACACAGACAATATTTAAAATAAAAGAAATATAAAAATAAAAGAAAAGTATTGCAGTATACGTATATATAGGCTCTACAGTGCATTTCAGTAGAATCAGAATAGGATGAAACTAAAGTGTGTGTTATATTGGCTACACCAGGCATGTTCAAAGTCCGGCCTGAGGGCCAAATCTGACCCTGTTCAAATTTCCAACGGCCCGCAGACTACGTCTAAAAATCAAAAAATGTGCGGACCCAAAACTGTTTAGAGGTGTTTTATAATGCACCCATACACTGGACAAATAAAAGATTTAATGAATTAATGTATGAATATACTAAACGTAATAAACCTAATCACTGTTCATAAACATCTGTCCATAATTTCAATACATTTATGTGCCAGTGCCGGTACACGCTCCTCTATGTTTTGAACACGTGACTGGGTGACAGTGTGTCCTTTGCATCACGCTTCGGGTTGCCAGATTAGCCTCAGTTATTTTATCATATTGGTAAAAACTTTAGATTTATTTGTGTTCTGTATGAAGAAAAAAATGCCATAAAACAGTTGATTTGCATTTAATGTTAATAGTTTAAAGAATGTCAGGCTAATTGCTCAGCCCCCACACATTTTCATCTCACTAAATCTGGCCCTCTTTGCAAAAAGTTAGGACATCCCAAATACCCATGTAGAAAAAAACTAAGAAAAGTGGAGTTATTTACAAAAGGTAATAGAATCTTGTTTTATGTTAAAGTACATTAAATGTTATGCCTATACAGCGTTTATTGTATATAATGAATGTATTTGTTTACTTTAAAACATGATAATCTGCATTTTCTGTTTTTGCAAATAAATAACAATTTGAGCTGTTTGATTTTGCCAAAATTTATATTTTAATAAAGATTAATGTTGGAATTTTTTCTCTTTTGCTAAATAATATGTACTTAATCAATAGTCAGATATTAACTGGAATGAACAATAAAAAATATATCTGAAAACTCATAAAAACAGATATATGTTTTTGCAAAAATGAAATAATTTACACATGCTGGTAGTTACATAAAGAAAAACTATGAAATATTCAGAATTATATATAAGACCAGCCAGTAGTCAGTTTTAATCATATTATTATGTGTAAACTGTAAGGTTTCCAGCAGCGCAGGATGTGTCGGGATAAACAGTGTTTTAAAGATTGCTGTATATGGGAGTAGACCAATCAGAATGTTCATGCTGGCCAGTGGCCAGTACTAAAAGCGCCAATGAGCAGGTGAGCTTCAGAGCAATACCATGCAGTGATTGAAGAAGGTGATCTGGTCTGATTCTTTTGCTTCATGTGGACTGCTGGGTCTGTGTGTCATTTAACTGGAGAAGAAATGTCATATAGCAAGAGGCAAGAAGGCAATATGTGTTCCAGTGGGAAAACCCTTTTATATCCACCACCTTCCTATACACTGTAACAGACCAAATACACCCAATGGTATTCATTAACAATGGTGTCCTTCGTCCAGACAATGCAACCTGTCACACTAAAAATCTTCATCAAAAATACGTCAAATTGTAAACTTGGCCACAAAAATCCCTAATCCACAGAAAACCACAAACATCTGTGGGATGTGCCGAACAGACAAATCAAAGGAAAGTCAAATCCATGGAAGATTTGCTGTTTATGTCTAGGTGCCACACCTTCCTTAAATCTTTATTGGCTTCCCAAACATTACTTTAGAGCCCAAAATTCTAAAAGATAAATAAATGAAAGAATATGTGTGTGTAAGTAAAGAACACATTTTACATTTCAGCAGATTTTTATACAAAAGAAATCTACAAAAACAATGTTTAAAGAAAAAGCACAATTATTATATTCTTCCACTAAAGTTCATTACTGTTTACTTGATTATTTTTAGGCACATTCCTTGTATTGGAGCCACTTTTGCTGTATAACACATGACTGAGAAAGTCCGAGCTGTTCTGGTGACACAGAATATATAACATATGTCATCAATCACGCCTATTGATCCATTGCACCAACCCACCACATTCCATGTTTTCTAACACTATGTAGTTAATACTATGAAATATGTAATTGCAGTTATTTTGAATAGCCATAATTTACTCTAAGAAACTGACCATCAATTGGTGCCATAAAGCTCTCATAAAGCTGAGTTTCTTGTTCCATAGGAGCAAAATGTTTTCAAATTTAATTTTCTCCCTGTAACTGTGCCTTTTTTTTACTTTATCAGCATATTGAATAGATGAGCTGTGCAAGTATATGTTATAGGAAGCGCGGGTTTACTGTTGAAGATTTGTGGCTTGCACTGCTGATCTCTTTATTGTACAGAAAATCTAGTGTGCTTCCTCACCTACTGTAAACGCTACAGCTTCTTAGTGTGTTCTACCTCTTTACTGTATTAGATATCTAATTATTCAGATCCTAAAAATACAGCAGCACTGCAAACATTCCAATTCATTATCAAAATCCAATTTACTACTATTTTAATATATTGTCTGGAATATCTTCACTTGACCTCTTCAACTTTACTGAAATGAAACTATTAGAAGACAGAAATATTACAGTTCTAACCTTATATTAAGCTCTCATTTTTGTGACTGGTCACGCCTGAATTCTAACGCCACTTTCCATGACTTTTTAGATTAGATTGGAAAGTATTATGCTGTTTTCAGCATGTACAACATGCCTCAGTGTGTTTTTGAGACTGTGTGTGATGAGTTAGTGAGAGTGACAGTAGAGTTGTGAACAGTCAGTTCACCACCACCTCACCTTGGCAAAGCGTCACAACCTACGCAGCCATCACAAGCAGCCTGCCCACACACACATTTACACATCCAGCTCCATCTTACACACTCTCTATCCATCTCTCTCTCACACACACACAGATCAGCTCTGTTCTTAGAGACAGTTTAACTACCTTTCTACAGAATCCGTATATTGGTTATACTATTTGGTGTCATATAGATATAAGATTAAAAATGCTGTTGTCTAATACTAATGCATGCACAGTTTCATATACATCTGAGGTAAAATGTTTTATTTTTAAATATAGGCAAAAGTTTGTTGTGTGCTCCAATGGGTAGCACGGCTGCCTCAGAGTAAGAAGGTCCCGGGTTCACTGTTTTCCTATTACTTGCAAAAAGAAGAGCTTTAGGCTAATCTGTGTCATGAGTGTATCTGTAAATGTGTGACCTACGATGCAGTGGTGGTTTCTTCTAGCCTTGATGCGTGTTGCTTGATGGGCATCGACTTCCCTTCACCCTGACTAGGATTAATCTGCTATCCAAAATGATTTAATGAATGAACAATCTGTTGAGCATCTTCATTGACTAAAAGGAGGCATGTTGCCTATAACAATCAAGGAAGATATTAACTGCTAAAAAGATGTGCTGGGAGATTAATGGTTATTGAGTCACTCAATAAATCAGAGTCAGATTTACATACATATATATGAATCTAATATACTGTAGATACTGTAGCTTAATTGCACCATTCTGCTGCCAGATTGCACAATAACTATTGGTAGGATGACTGTGTGTTTCTTTTAGATTTATTTCATTATAACCCAGTCAAACATACATGAAATAGATTCACATTATAAGTACTAGCTGGTATCCTCTGTTAGAGGATAATGAGACAGTACTGAATGATTTTGAATTCCCAAACATTATTTTTCTACAAACAATAATATAAGATTTTTGGAAGTCAATAAAGAGCACAACATATTAGAGCACTATAATAATTAAATAACATAACAAAAACTCCTGGATTTTGTAGAAAAAAGGATAGAGACAATCAAAGTTTCCTGAGGAATGGTATAAAATATGGTCCGAATATGAACTTCCCTTAGTTGATTACTGTTTGCTGTATTTTACATGATGTAGGAACATCATGATACTGTATAATATGTTACCTTCTTTATATACATAGAGACATTTTGTGTAAAATTAAATTTTTTGATTCAAAAATGATTTTTGATTCAAAAATAATCATTGAATATTGTACGGATCTTGTAAAGCAGAATTTATACAAATAAACAGGATTAACAATATTTATTGGTATACTGAGATCTACTTTCTTATCCTGTCAATTCATAGGTAAATTTGTTGTTTATGTACTCGTAGTTTTTTTTTCTTATGTAGCCACATAAGACATGTTTTGCAAGTCTCTTAATTGCTCTAGGGATAGCCAAAGGAAGAGCTTGC
Organism: Xyliphius kryptos; assembly: GCA_025769995.1. NCBI lineage: Eukaryota > Metazoa > Chordata > Actinopteri > Siluriformes > Aspredinidae > Xyliphius > Xyliphius kryptos. The sequence goes on from JAOUQT010040873.1 coordinate 5,741, forward strand.
ATCAGCAATTATATGGGCTCTACACACACTCCCTTAGTTTAGTACATGTGAAAGCTGCTTCATCCAGTGATTTTTTTAGCTTCTTTTGGAAGTCTTAATACAGTCATCATGGTTATGAATATGTCAATGATCTCTCTAAACCGTTTTTTTTGCTGTGTCAATATGAGTGTACAACAGAAATCTTTAATAAAACAAAAGATACAAAAATTGAAGGGGAGATTTAATAAACTGTAAATAAGCACAGATGCTCAATCTAATTAAAATCTGGGGAATTTGGCGGCCAAGTCCCTGTTTCCAATTTGGAAAATGTTTAGGAAGCAGGTCAATGTCGAAATAACATACAGGTACAAAAAAAGGCAATTTGCGTTAGGTCATTACCATGACTGGGTATAAAAAAAGCATCTTGGAATGGCAGCGACAGAAGTAAATCCCCCAATCCCCCTAATTCTGCACCAATAAATAGTGGAGCTATATCAGAAAGAAGTTTGACGTGTAAAATTGCAAAGAGTTTGAACAGATCATCATCTACAGTGCATAATATCATCAAGAAATTCAGAGAATCTGGTAGAATCTCTGTGAGTAAGGGTCAAGGGCGGAAATCCATACTGGGAGCCTGTGATCTTCGGGCCCTTCGGGCATGCTTCTGTATTGGAAATCACAAAACGGGCTCAGGAATATTTCCATAGTAATATTATCTGTGAACACAATTCACCGCATCGTCCGCCGTTGCCGGCTTAAACTCAATAGTTCAAAGAAGAAGCCAACAATCTAAACAAGATACAGAAGCACAGAAGTCTTCTCTGGGCCAAGGCTCATTTGAAATGACTGGGACAAAGTGGAAAACTGTTCTGTGCTCAGATAAATCAAAATTTCAAATTCTTTATGGAAATCAGGGACGCCGTGTTATTAGGATTAAAGAGGAGTAGGATGAGCCAAGTTGTTTTCAGTGCTCAGTTCAGAAGCCTGCATCTCTGATGGTATGGGGTTGAATAAGTGTATGTGGCATGGGCAGCTTACACATCTGGAAGGACACCATCAACGCTGAAAGGTATATCCAGTTTCTAGAGCAACATATGCTTCAAAACAACGTCTCTTTCAGGAAAAACCTTGCATTTACCAACATGACAATGCCAAACCACATACTGCATCAATTACAGCATCTTGGCTGCGTAGAACAAGGGTCCAGGCACAGGTTGGAAAATTAGGAGACAAAGTTAGAGAGGGCCAATTGAGATGGTTTGGACATGTGCAGAGAAAAGACAGTGGATATATTGGTAGGAGGGTGTTAGAAATGGAGCTGCCAGGTAGGAGGAAGAGAGGAAGACCAAAGCGGAGATATATAGATGTGGTCAATGCAGACATGCAGGTAGTTGGTGTAAAAGCAGAAGGTGCAGAGGACAGAGTGAGGTGGAAAAGATTGACTCGCTGTGGCGACCTCTGATAAAAGGGAGAGGCCGAAAGAAGTAGAAGAATTCTTTTGTATTTCTCTATAGTCAGTGTCTGAAACTTGTGTGTCAATTGTATGAATTATCAGTGGCGTACATGTGTCAGTCAGTACACAGCTTCATAGTTAGCAAGCTGTGCTGCCCTGTATTTACTGACAATTTACTATCATAGCCACTAATCTTTTTCAGTAATATATTGAACAGAAGCTCATGTATAGGATGAGTCAATCTTTTTGTCTTCAGCAAAAAAATTATATTACAAAAAATGACAGTATTCTTATTTCACAGTACTGCAGAGTAATATGCTGTTTTTAGAACTTGGACAGTCTGCTGCAGTTCTTTTGAAGATGTTTATTGCCATATTGACTTTGTTTTTTTTTGCATTAAACCCAGCAGCATTTATTTAGTTTTTTTATTTCTGAAATGTGGTCTGCAATGCACTGTGTTTTTGAAGCACCTCCATCTGATGGGCAGCTATGTCCATCCAGCAGAGGTAATTTAATGGCTCACGAGTCATTACAGCTATTGCAGAAGCCCAAAGCATTTTATGTTTGAGGTGATAAGATAAAATATCACATATGACACCTGTATGTGTAGAATTAGTGTATTAAACAATAGTTTTTAAAATATCCTGCATGAACCATTATTGGGGTTTGATTCAAGCTAATATAAAATGATACAAATACTGGGTGCTGTCTGGAAAAAGCTGCCATGCAGTAATACATTGAGACATTGTTTCAAGGTTACTCCTTTCATTATACTGAGACAAACACAGAGCTGTACAACATTAAACGAATAAGGAACTAGATTGTTTCAGTGCAGAAGATAATTGCCGAAATTCACTGGCATGCAAAGGATACCGGCATTGATCCTCTACCTCAGCGACATGCAGGTATTCATTTGTTTTCTGTATGCCTTGTCTGTACAAACTTAGTCCTTAGTACTTTATATAAATGGTTCGTGTCAGGTTAAACCAGTTATTTCAAACCAGAGGAGACAAATAAGAAAACTTGCTGAGGATCATGGTGTCCATTAGAATAGACAAGCATTCAAACCATATTATTAGTAATGTATGCACCTAAATCTCTTTATGTCTCCTTCCTGCACTGAGCATTTTAGATCTTGTCATTGTGTCCGATTATAAGCAAAGACAAATATTGTACAAATTCCAGTCTTGTGAGAATATGATGTACATACGCGTCCATCTTTATTATCTTATAAATGCAGCCGTCTGAAGAAGTGAATTATTTTTTCTGGTAAATAATATCAGTATTCTGAATCATTAACTACATTTAGCAACACTCAATGTAGCATGCTTTTATAACACAGGTTTATAGTCAAAGTATTGTCAGAACAATGGCCACTAGTGTGCACTCTGGATCTCAGACTACAATAGACCACAACTCCCACAACACTCAGTTACAGCAATCAGGAGAAAACCCTAATTCTTCCTGCCTGAGTAAAGTGTTTCTGGTTTCTTTGAGCATTAACTTCAGATATTAAATGTCAACTACTCAGCTTCCAAGTGTTTCTTTGGTATTTTTCTCTGACATTAGCGTCTTTTTCCAGGTTTTTGCCTGTTTTTTTCCAAAGTGTGCTTAAATTATTAAATCTGTACTTATGGAGTCATTAAAGGAATATTCTCATACAGTAAACAATTACAGAGGTACTGTAGTCCTTCAAGAAAGGCAAGTTTATCCTTTCTGCTGTTCTTTTGGCTTTCTGGGGCAGTCGTAGGCTTGTGGTTAAGGAAACAGCCTTGCGACCGGAAGGTCCCTGGTTCAATTCCAAGTAGTGACAAGTCATGGCTGAAGTGCCCTTGGGCAAGGCACCTAACCCCCAATTGCTCCACGGGCACTCACTTCACCAGTGTGTGTGTATTTGTGTGTTACACTGCACGGATGGGTTATATGCAGAGGACCAATTCCACTGTGTGAAGCATAGTGGCAAAAAAATGTATCACTTTCACTTCAGGAATAATGTAAGTAATCTTATTATCTGAGATTACAGCATTGTAACAGATATCTCTATTTTTATGCATTTTAATAAATCTTGTTATTTATTATGAATTCCAGGGAATATCTGTTAAACTGTAGTTGAGCCGTTTTGATTAAAAAAATTATTTCTAATTTTTAAAGCAGGTTAAATGTTATTTCAACACATAACAGACACACATTTATTGTTATTGAACAGTTAGTAAAGTGCCTCCTTTTCTATCTTTATTTTCACATCTGATTGTGGACAATAACAGATTATATAGTTTCCCCCAAATCCAATTATACTGAAAGGCTCATTAGGAGCTGTTATGTACATTATTATTCTTTTCTTAATAGGTTTAATATTGTCCAATTCTTATCTCAGTTTCCCCTCCTCTTGTTTCCTTCTTTGTTTATTCACATAGCATTTGAATTGCAGGATTCATATGAACATGAACTTGCAATGATTTAAAAGTAGACAAATATGGCTTTTGTTACATAACAGATGGATAACGCTGTGCATCATTATGGCAGAAGAAAGGTAATACAAGATAAATACATTTTGGTGAGTTGTTTGTATATTCTCCCATGTCCGTGTGGGTTTCCTCCACCAAACATATGGCATATGATGTGACATTACATGAGATAAGTATATACTCATGGAATAATCATGATAATAAGTGCATGTATTAGAATGTAAGAAAATGGCACAGACAGGAATAAAAACAGGTATCACTAAACAGAGATAACGCGACTAAATATGACTTATGATTTGTTGCCTAACAGGAGGAAGATCAATGCTTTGTCATATAAAGAGCATTTGCTTGTTTTGTTCACAAGATGGGTAAATAGTCCTGGAGGAACCATGATAATGAGCTCACGAATAAGAATGGAAGAAAATTGCACCGAAAGGAATAAGAACAGATATGACAAAACAAAGATGACCGATGACAAAATGTCAATTGGAGTTGTTATCTTACAGGAGCAAGACAATGGAGTTCATTCACTGAATTTACATGAAATACATAATAGCTTTATCGCAATGATCAAATGATTACTCTGGCTTTTTGCTTCCCAGAAATAATAAACATAAAAAATGGACTGAAAAAATTTGCTGATTACTTCAGCTCTGGAATATTTAAGCCAATGTTTCATATATTCTGTGCTCATTCAGTGACTAGTTTCTATCCAATAAACTGCCACACTGCAAGGGTCAAACCTGGCTCGAATTTCTGGTTCCATAAAGCCCCTTCAGGTCTTCTTACCCTCTTTGTGCAGAGCGAATTTCAAGCTCATTTTTACTACCTACCTTTAACATTATATATATCTAAATTTATACATTTTACACAATGAATATTCATGACTTTAATTTAAGTAAACACTTATTATTCATTCACAACAAAAATAATTTTGACATTAAGCTTAACTGTGTTAACATTATGTACAAACCCTATTCCAAAAAAAGTTGGAGCAAAGTACAAACTATAGATAAAAATAGAATGCAATAATCTCAAAAACTGATTATTGTATTCACAATTGAACATAGACAACATATGAAATGTTAAAAGTGAGACATTTTGAAATTTCATGCCAAATATTGGCTCATTTAAAATTTCGTGATAGCAACACATATCAAAAAAAGTGAGCAAGGTCATTAGGTCAATTGGCAATAGGTCATTAACATGACTGGTTGTAAAAAGAGCATATTGGAGTGGTAGCAGATCTCAGAAGTAAAGATGAGAAGAAGATCACCAATTCCCTTTATTCTGCACAGACTAATAGAGCGATATCAGAAAGAAGTTCTACAGTAAAAATTGCAAAGTGCATAATATCATCAAAAGATTCAGAGAATCTGGAGTCGGCACTGCATCACATACAGGCATGCTTCTGTATTGAAAATCGCAAAGTGGGCTCAAAAATATTTCCAGAGCACATTATCTGTGAACACAATTTA
>JAOUQT010040882.1:0-11115 GCA_025769995.1 Xyliphius kryptos
TTTAAATTTGGGGAAGTATGTTACACTAGGTGAGGAAATGCAGCTCTGTCTCTAAAGAGTCAGTGTTACACTGTCTACACACTCTCTGTTCTTAGGAAGCCGTAATTTCTTATAGCAACCCATCAGCAAGTGCTCAAGTCATTTCTATTTTTGCAATCATCTTAGAGGTTGCCAGTTTGTTCTTGTGAACCAACCAAGTCTGTAAATGTAGAGCATGTCATGTGCCAGCAAAGTTTTATTCAGAGATCAAAAAGCAAAAACAAAAAGTCAAAACATTCAAACATGAAACACGGCGCAAACACAAAAACAACTTAAAAATAACTTAAATACTGTTTATTGCGTATATCCCGAATTACAGTTCTGTAAAGTTACTTCATAACAAGGTTCCTTTGTAAAATGGAATATACTATTGAACTGAACTAGATGAATGCTAGTAAAATCAAATCCTAACCTGGGAGTGTCGCAGGGTCCGTCAGTGAAGATCATCGAAAGTTTACCGAAAGACATGAATCCAAACACACAAAATATCACATCTGTGCACATTTACTACTCCAGTGCTGCTGTTGAGTATATTCTCCAGATTGATCATCGTCCACACAAGTGCAGTGACACATTTATAGTGAAGGATTCATGGTGTTTCGATTACCCACAACCAAAAGAGTGAGATATTTTAGCAATGCAGAGTGAGCTTGGTGATTCCTCATCCAGTAAGTGCACTCGCATGTTGGAAAGGAAAGTGTATCCTATATCTGCATGGCTTGAGCAGAATAAACACTGCCCAGCTGAATAACAGCTAATCAGTGGTGATTCCGAAGACAAAAGAGACATGACCTTGTAATATATGCGAATAAATGTTGATTCATTTACTAAAACAAGCTTTCTGAACGTTTCTACACACTCTCAGTATGGTACGTGAAAGCTCTGCAGCTAGCAGACAGTAAGTTTAGCCTGGTCTTCTCTGCTTTAGATTTGGCTCTATATTTAAAAAAAAATATGAATACTCTCTGCTCCTTGCCCTGCTGTAAGCCCTGTCATACCTGAGGCCTCTACCTCAGGTAGACTAAACTACTCTGACTGGCTAAAGGCTATCAGCTTCAACCTGGCTAAAGTTCTGGTTCCTCTTAGGTAAAGGTTGTAGATCTGGATGGTTCATGGTCATATAGTATTTGGTAAAATGACACATTTGGTTGCCGTCTCCCAACATTCTGAAAGGGAAAGTGATACATTTTTGCCATGTTTGCACACAGCATTTAACCCATCCGTGCAGTGAAACACACACATAAACACACACAGGTGAAGTGAGCTCACGTGCCCGGAGCAGTGAGCAGCCAGCACAGCGCCCGGGGAGCAACTGGGGGTTAGGTGCCTTACTCAAGGGCACTTCAGCCATGACTTGTCAGTACTTGGAATTAAACCAGGGACATTTCGGTCACAAGGCTGGTTCCTTAACCACAAGCCTACGACTGCCTCATGTGGTCACTTCTGGGAAAGTTTAACAATATAAAAATAAAACACATAGAGGAGCTATCTGCAACTAAACCACATGCCTTGGTATAAAAAGAGTAGTCCAGAGAGACAGAGTCTCCCAGAAGTAAAGAATACTGAACTGTACCGTTAACAGTGGAAGAGAGAAGATATACAGACAGAGAGGAAAATAAGAGAAAATATAGAAATAAACATAAAAATAATGGTGGAAAATGACATTTCCTGCATTTGAATAGTGTTAAAAGTCATTCGCTATTCGATTTGTCCTTTTCCTGCCACCAGGGGTCGCCACAGTGTTGTTGATCTAGTACACCAGACGCCCTTCCTGATGCACCCTTTTGGGCCTAGGACCGGACCGTTTAGCATCTTCTTTTCACCTAGCATGCCTGTCTTTGGACTCTGGGGGAAACCAGATGACCCTAAGTAAGCCCATGCAACCTTCTCCATTTCTGGCTTATGACCAGACAATTAGCATCCTCAATTCACCTAGAATGCATGTATTTGGACTGTGGAGAAACTGGAGAAAACCCAAACAAACACGCGGCGAACATCCAAACTCTACACAGAAATTTCCAAGGTCACCCCACACGGGGATTTCTGCCTGTGAGGCGACAGCAATACCACTGTACCTAAAAGTGTGTCACGTACGTACATAGGCTGGAACTTGAAAGACTTTGCAACCAAGCATGCAATTATGAACTAGGCATACTTGGCATTGAGAAGCAGCACGGGATTACGAGGCCATACCACCTTTACTAAGACTTTTTGGACACACTACATGACTTTAATAGCAGATCACTCTTATATTTACACTACACAGCTCACTCTCTCCAAACAGGAAGTTGTTGTAGCCACTTTGACCTTTTACAAACTGGAATCAATTATTTACTCGGTAGTACAGGCTTGTGAGAACGTAGTGTACTTGACAATGTACCCGACACAACCAAGACCCGATCACTGGCTGGTACTAGCCCACACAAGTCACCAGTTAATGAAATGGGTTGACTGGGAAAATATTAGAAGAGACCACACCTCCTTTATTAAACTCTGACCAGTTTCCTTCCTCTGGTTTAAAAAAAACGTGGCTAATAAAATATTGTCTCGCCTTCTTTATTAAGAAAACACAATCGTGTTAAACATCCTCCATACACAAGTTTGCCCATGCCAATTGCAGCAGCCCCGACAGTTCACCTCGCATCTCTGACAAACCTCACATTTCATACCTTAGGCTCGAGTTGTTCTAGTTTACAAGCCATGTTGACCTTTCACAAACTGGAATCACATAATCTCTCTGGTCTCCAAAATATGTTTTGTCACGTGGTGATGATGCAATGACGCTCAGACAATGTGTGTGTGTGTGTTTTTTTTTTTCTAAAATGGACATGAGAAATAAACGAGTGATCAGAATTGTTTGTATTGGTATCATATGGATCGTATCTGGCGCTCTAGGTACCTTCACTTCAGGTCAGCAAGCATCAGCACCGGCATTCCAACTGAACCATTTTTGTAATTAGCTCAGGATAAGAATATTTGCTAAATACTTATTAAATTATGAGGTCGCACACCTGTCACCAGGGGTCGCCACAGCGAGTTCCTCGCATTAGGATCTGGTACAAGTTTTACGCCGGATGCCCTTCCTGACGCAACCCTCACCCTTTCGGGCTTAGGACCGGACAATTTTTACTTCTCTAATTAACCTAGAATGACACTTTAGCATTTCCAATTTACCTAGCGTGCATGTCTTTGGCCTGTGGGAGGAAACCTGAAAACTTTACATTCCTGTTTGAATCCCTGATTTCCACACACTGAATAATCGGTACCTATTTTATATCTTTGTGTGTAGTAGCATACTTAGTACACATTACATATTATTTTAAAAGTTTATCCTAGCCAGCTTTCACATTTACACACACAATCAGTTCACAGCAGGATGTTTTTACCATGGCTGTTTGTGTACGGTGCAGTTTAAATAGCTTTAACCTTCTCTCTCTTTACATGTTAGTGATATAGATAAGCATAGTTAAGTTAAATGATTGAATATAAACTGCAATATAGATTAATAAGCACTGACTTCATCAAAATTCTACTACAAATGTACAAAGTAGTAAAGAGGAAATCACCTATCCCTGCAAATTTGTGTGTGTCCATGTGGATAAAAATATCTATCAGTATTGGTCTTGTAATAGGTGACTAAGACCTAGGAGGAGTCTCATGCTTTAATAATAAAATATAATAGCTGAATTATTTCCTTTTCATCACAGACTCTATCATTTGATTTAGAATAGCATTATTTTACTGCATTAGCAATTTTGAAATTAAAGGTCCTCACAAAGATAGTAAGATAAATGTGTGGTCTGTGCGCAAGTCTATTTGTAAGAGTTATGAGTGTATAGAATGCTGATCTTCCATCAGTTCCGCTTAAAAATTAACTCTAGGGTAAACTGTTTTTCGGTGTTTCAATGCCATCATCTATCAACACCTGTCACCTATACCAGGATAAATCCGGATATTAACACAAGCCATGTGCTGGTTAGCCTCGGTTCTCTGTTCAGTACTTAGCAATGTATTTACAGTTCTTAAGCTTTTACTGACTGTTAGAGATACATCAGATATATGACTAGGGAACCCAGGATAGCTATGCACAATACTGAATCTTTAGTTTACAATCATTTGCAGTTCCCCGCATTCTACTAGATTTTGTTAAACAATACAATGTACTGTTTACCATACAAATCCCAATCCTGTTAACCATATATGTATAAAGTATCAAACAGCCAGTCTGTGTTATCAATCCATACTGTTTGTTTATGCAGTTTACATTATTGCATTGACCTTTGCCTGCCACTTTTTACATCTCAGAGATCACTGTTTACTCTCCAATCCATGCCTGAATCGATTCTTTAGATGAAAACTAAACAATCAGCTAGTTATGTGGCCGAATGTGTTTAAGGGAGCAGGTGTACTGGTGTTTCAGTGGCCACTGATGATAACTAAAATCTTCTTCATCTTCTTCTTTTGGCTCTCCCTTTTATCAGGGGTCGCCACAGCAAGTCAATCTTTTCCACCTCAATCTGCATCTTCTGCTTTCACACCAACTACCTGCATGTCTACATTGACCACATCCATATCCACATTCATCTTCTCTTTGGTTTTCCTCTCTGCCTGGCAGCTCCATCTCTAACATCCCCCTACTAATTTCTCCACTGTCCCTTCTCTGTACATGTCAAAACCATCTCAGTCTGCCCTCTCTAACTTTGCCTCCCAATTTTCCAACCTGTGCTGACCCTCTGATGTTCTCATTCCTAATCCTGTCCATCCTGGTCAGTCTTTACAAGAACCTCAATATCTTAAGCTCTGCCACCTCCAGCTCTGCTTCCTGTCACTTAGTCATTGCCACTGTCTCCAAGGCTGGTCTCACTACTCTCTTATAAACATTTATTTTCACTTTTGCTGCAACACTTTTGTCACAAATCACTCCTGAAACTTTTCTCCATCCACTCCATCCTGCCTGTGCTCTCTTCTTCACCTCTTTCCCACACTTTGCATGTGCTTAGAATGTAATTCACATTTAATTTTCCTCATTTGTAAAGCGGATGTTGATGATAAATGTCTGTGGTTAATAAGTTTAAATACTGATCCAAACTCTGATTCACTGACATTGAAGACATAGTGCAATGTGTAATGACAGGACTTTTCATACATTGGATACAGTGGATTCATACATTGTGGAAGACCAAGAATAACCTGGATGGATAACATAACAATGTTGACTGGATTACCAGGGGCCAGACTAGCAACACGATATCAAGGCCTATAATAATCAACTGCTTAGTTTAATAAATTATAACAAATTTCCTACAGTCACTCAGTTGGTGAAACACATTTGATACTTTTATTATAAATAATAAGTAAGCTAAACATGACATCTACCTTGACCGTAATAATTGATCCAAGGTCTTCTCAGAGTCTGTGGGAAAAACAATGGAATGTAAAAAAATAACTGGACTGACTGAACATCAACTATACATCGGGGTCATGTGACCCTTTCTGTGGTTAAACAGTCTTGAATGTGTGTGTGAGCGAGAAACATATAAAAATCATTTCAAAAAAGAAACCTACACAGATGCCAAAAAAAGAACATTACACAAGGGTAGCCATACTCTAAACTAATCGCATAGCTCAGTGAATGCAATAATGTCATTATAATAAACCTCACAATTCTAGAGTGACATATTACCATAATTAATTATCTTTTGCTTGTAGTAGCCTGGCCCCTGATAATCTAGTCCACATTTTAATGTTGTCTATCGAGGTTATTCTTGGTTTTCCACAAGTCTCCACAAGTCATGTCATTATACTAACTTCAATATTGTCATGTTGGAGCATTATGACATGACCATAGTTAAATAACATGGTATTTGATGTAGTTCAGGAACAGATGTTCTGTTCTGGACATCTTGTAGACTTGCTCAGTGGTTATCATCTTTGTTGAAGAGAAATTCAACAACTTCCAGAGACACTTGATCTCAAAAGTCTGAATAAGTCTTTCTTCTATTTTCTACATTGTCCAGGCTTTACATCCATATATGGCTACTAGCCAGACCAAGCTTATTATCAGTTGTAGCTTGGTGTTGGTGTTAATTGATTTACTTTTTCAATTTGGTTAATTTGATCATCACCACCACGCCAACGCCATTCTTGAACTTCACACAAAAACTTTTGATTAAATTATCATTGACTTGTTTTTTAGATACGGTATATGTATTGTGTATAAGATGAAACTTGTGTTCCTGTCATTAAAATAGCCATTGATGCAGAAGATGACGTTTAGTAATCAATAAAACAAACAAATAAACAAACATCCCAAATATTTGAAAGAGTCCACATGCCCCACTCTTGATGCACACATGGCACCATGATCTCAAGTTTGTCCTCTGTGTTGGTCATTACTTTTATCTTAGCTGCAATGATCAGCATGTTATATTCCTTTGCAGCTCTCAATATGAGACAACTTCATCTGTAGTTCTTCTTTTGCAGGGCCAATAAGACAATGTCATCAGCATATCAGAGATTGATAATTGTCCTTTCACCAATCCTGAATCCTCCCATAAATCCAAATGTTTATAAATGTATTGCTTATCTTGTTGTATGTTGGATGTTGAACAAAAATAGTAAGAGTTACATCCTTACTGGACTCCTTTTTCTGATGCTGAATCATGCTGATGTGTGATTGGTTGTCCATACTGCTGCACACTGTTGACTGTAGAGATATCTGGGCAGTTTGACCAGGTGTGAGGGAAAGTAAATCTCAAGCATAGTTATCCACAGTTGTCCATGCTGTACCATGTGGAAAGTCTTTGTAAAATCAATGGAACAAAAATACTTTTTCTCTTACTTTCTCCATGATACAGATGTTTGTGATCTGATCTCTTATTACTTTTCTTGGCACTCAAGCTTTTCCACCATGTAAAGGTAGCAATCCCAAGAAAAAGAAAACATTATTTTTATGTGTTAAATCATCCTACCCATATTTGTGATCTTGCCCCGGACTATCACCTGTTGCAACTTGCAACATTTTTGATGAGGGATACAAATCCTTGATGGATCCTTGAAATATATTGAAAATCAGGGAGATTGTGTTGAAACATTATGTAGTCTGTTTTGAAATGTATAAATTTCCACTTGAATGTTGGATGGTAAATAAAAAATTTCCTATAAAAAGGAAGGTTGCATCAGTTAGAGCATCTAAAGCTTGCCACAATTACGCCGCTAAAGGAGACCCCTATTGGAGAACAGCCCAAAGAAGCTATCTACACATTTATTTTGTAATTATTATTATTATTATTTTTGTTCTATTACTTTTAACTTCCTTTATGGTTTAGTATTGCCTTACATTACGCAAAGTAATATTGTGTAACAGTGGAAATAAGAGCACATTGCTAATATTCGAATTTCTTGAAAATCTATATTTTTTATATTTGTATGTAGAATGTACTGACAAAATACTGTATATAAAAATTTACTTTCTTGGCATTGGCTCAAAAATGTTTAACTGATAAAAAATACGTTAGGTGCGAAGTTTCCATCAACAAAATAAATAATTAAGCGAATGTTGCTGCATGATTTTTGTACATTCTGTACAATCCAGTCTGTCATTAAGGCCCTTTATTCTGCAAAGTAACTCGTGACGTACATATTACTTTTGGACTGACGCAAATGCGGAAATGACGTACGTCATATGATTCATTCTGTAAATTCCAAAATTAAAACGCGGGACAAGATTATTACAAAATAAAATAAAAACATTACTTTATATAATATTAAACAGAAAATAGTCATTTAAAAACTAAAATCTAAAAAAAGAAAATAGTCATTTAAAAGCTAAAATAAAAAAAACTGCTTCACTGAATTTTTAAACGACTTTTAAATTTTGCTTCCGGGTTATGAAGGAAATCCTGATTATTTTATTGTACAAGAGGAACCAGATATTTAGAAATGTCTAGACCTAAATTAGTGGTGTTTGACCTTGGTAAGTTCTTATTCTTATAGACAGTAGCCCCATAACTACTGATTTACAGATAATAGTAATGTATGATATTTGTAATTCAATATATAAAGGAAATATATAAAGGATATTGCATAATTCATAATGAAATAATGACCTGCTCCTAACAAATAAAACTGTCAATGAGATCTCTAAGAACTTCAAAAGTCACACTTTACAAGTTTGTACTGTAATCTGTTATTTTCTCTCAAATACAAGCTGACACAGAATTACATGATTGTACAAAATACCTATGTGTCTATGTCCATCATGGTAGCATTTTGCCCACACCAGATTTTTTTTTCAGATATTGTTGTCTTTGTCATCTGTCTCGTATGTGATTTAACATGTGTCTGATTAGATTACACGCTATGGCCTTTTTGGGTGGATACACATGTGGATCCTCCTTTCCGGAAAGATCAGAGGTTTGCTTCTGTCTTATTGCTCCCCATTGCTGTTTATGTTAATAACATGCAGACTTTTCATTACTTATGCTATATTCTTCTGTTATAATTCTGTTATACTTCTATTATAATTAATCATGACCTCTCTTCGTGTCTCTTTTAGTGGAAGGGTCGTGGACTCGAACAATCAACACGTACAGCTTTATGAAGACACCTCCGACATCCTGAGCTCTCTACACTCTCAGGGCATACAGATCGGCCTGGCATCACGGTGTGAAGCCACCCCCTATCACGCTTACTCTGCAGCACTATATTTGCACATTCTTCACACAAAGTTCAATTTACTAAACTATTTGCTTTGTATTTTATTTAATTAATTTCATTATTATGTAGAAATGTATTATTAAATATTATACATAAGAATGTAATTATCATTAATTGGAATGTGTGTGTGTTTGTTTCAGTACAGGGGAAGTGCAGGGAGCCAATGAGCTACTTGCACTCTACAACCTCGACCAATACATTTCCTTCAAGGAGATTTACCCAGGCTCAAAGGTCACACACTTTAAACGGTAATATCTGCTTTAATAGATTGGTTGTAATTTGTGTTTGTGGATTCAAAAAAACACGAGATGACTTAAAGTACTCTGTTCCTCTGTTTGGTGTTTGTCTTTTCTAGGTTGCAGGCAGACAGTGCAGTGTGCTACAGAGACATGATATTCTTTGATGATGAGCAAAGAAACATCAGTGAAGTAGGCAGACTGGGTACGAATCTAGCTCACTCAGTCTTAGTCTGATCCACCGACACTCAAACCTATACACTACTACAGGGCAAAGTGTTGAAACCACATATTAAATATTGAAGCTTTATATTATGTTTTAATTAAACTAAAATGTACATATTTGAACAATGCTATATATAAATTCTAAAGTATTAAAAACTAATCACACTCAACGTTAATAGACATTCCTTTAGTCACCCAAATCAATCACATATGTACTCAACCTAGGCTGACTTAGACACTGAAGCTTTAAACAACATTAACACTAAGCTGATTGTCTCCTAACTAATATCTGTCGCTGTGTGTCTCTCAGGTGTTTACTGTGTCCTGGTTCCAAACGGTGTTACCTCAAATCTTGTTCACGATGAGCTACAGAAGTTCTTGAAGAGGGGCTGAGTGTTGAAATCTCTGCTGTAGTTGCAGGCACTGCAGGGGGCAGCAAAGTTTATTACTCTTATCACTGCATACGGTAACAGTTTCTGAGGAGTGTACAGGTGCTGGCCATGAAATAATGAAAGTGTTGAATTATTTCAGGAAAAATGTAAACTATACACATTTGTTATACACAGACTGATATATTTCAATGTGTATTTCTTTAGATTTGATGATTATAACTAACATCTAATAAAAAAAACAAATTCAGTATCTTAGAAAATTATAATATTACTTTAGACCAATATAAAAAAGGATGTTTAAAAATGCTGGCCAACTGCAAAAATATGAACATGAAAAGTATCATTATATACAGCACTTAATACTTAGTTGGGGCTCCTTTTGTCTGAATTACTGCAGCAATGCGTGTGGCATGGAATTGATCAGGCTGTGGCACTGCTCAGGAGTTATGGGAGCCAATGTTGCTGTTCTGCATTGTTGGGTCTGGCGTGTTGCATTTTTCTCAATACCCCATAGATTTTCTAAGGTCAGGTGAGTTTACTGGCCAATTAAGAACATGGATACCATGGTCTTTAAACCAGGTAATTGTAGCTGTGGCACTGTGTAAAGATGTGTGAAATCAGCATCTCCTAAAAGTTGGTCAGCAGCAGGAACCATAAGGTGTGCTAAAACTTCCTGTTAGACGGCTGCGTTGACCTTGGACCTCAGAAAACACAGTGGATCAACATCAGCAGATGACATGGCTCCCCAAACCATCACTGACTGTGGAAATTTACACTAGACCTCAAGTGGCATTGATTCTGTCCCAACTCCTCTTTTCCTCCAGACCCTGGGACCTTGATTTCCAAAGGAAATGCTAAATTTACTTTATTCAGAGAATTAACTTTGGACCATTCAGTAGCAGTCCAGTCCCTTTTGTCTTTAGATGCTTTGATGCTTTTTTTGTTCAAGAATGTCACAAGGAATGCGACAGCTGAAACTTATCTCTTGCATATGTTTGTTCTCGGTGGTTCTTGAAGCACTCCACCTGCACACAGTGTCAAAGCTACAAGTAGCTGGTTTAAGGACCATGGTATCCCTGTTCTTAATAGTCCAGCAAATTCACCTGACCTTATTGTGAAGAAGATGCAATACGACAGACCCAACAACGAACAATAGATGAGGAAAGTGAGCGATTCTGTTTAATTTGTAAGATCCATGGGTTTGGGAGAGGAGAAAGTGACTGGTGGTGGACGACAGACTGGGTGATGAGGCTAATACAGTCCCAGATATACACGGCTACACTTTGTCTTTACACTACATGCTAAGCAATGTTTGAAGGCCCTGTTTCTTTAAGAAGCATCAAGTTCATAATAAATACTGAAACAAGTTCTAAATGGCGTATGATAGAGTTAAAAAATTCCATGTTTAATTTATTGGATACACGTGCGGGAAGTGAATCGGAATACCTCCATCCACACCACAACAAAACTGCAGCTCTTCCGTTCCAACGTCCCGTCTGTACTTC
>JAOUQT010040891.1:0-11114 GCA_025769995.1 Xyliphius kryptos
TAAAAAAAAAAAATGCATATGTTAAGGTAACCTAGATGCAAATCTTGATAAATGAGACGTCATTATCACGATTGTTACTAAAAAAAAAAGCAAGGATTAGATTATTGTCCTTTTGACGGCTACAGAATATTTTAACAGCGCTGCACTATATTAAAATGATCAAAAGCTGGTTTAATGGTCAGCAGAGTGTAGAGTATTAAAAGCCACATGTATTTTTCTTGCTTCTTAAACCGATAAGTCGTTTGTTATTTGATATCTTGTTGGGTCACTGTCACACACTCATGCAGGCACGCACCACTCATGGTTAAAATTAAATACAAGTTGAAGTTCAAAATTATAGACAGCTGTGACAAACTAAAATCCTACCAAACGTAAACAGAAACTAGTATATCAGATTTTTAAAACCTCTGTACTACCACATCTGGTTCAGGATCCACTTTAAGCCTCATCATGTTGTGAGCATCAATTTGTTCAAGCTTCTTTTTAGTTGCATATTGTATGTCTGGAGTTTAACCCCAGTCTAGACGAGGAGAACCAAGTGGAAAGTCTTGCTTAAGGCCGAATGTCGTGGCTAGTGACATTAAGGCTGCTATGATATTGCAATAACAACTTTTTACAATTTGCCAACAGGCACAGTTAAATTAAGTGACAGTTTTTCATACACGTTGCATAACTGCAGTCTATGTGGACGTTACTATAAACAAAATAGTCCTAGCCTATAAACCAAAGCTCTATATATGATCTCTGTATAGTATAGTTCACTAATCCATACCACAGACTCCTCCACCGCACCCAGAAATGGATAGGAAAAAAGTTGATATTTGTATATAAAATGTACAATATTTAATTATCTAGGGTGACACGGTTGTGTAGTGGTTAGCACAGCTGCCTCTCAGCACTGAGGATCCAGGTTCAAATCCCAGTCTGGGTGGAGTTTCCATGTTCTCCCTCTCACAGTCTAATTTTAATCTAATTTGCTCCATATTATAGTATGTGTGTGGTTGGGGCAATGGATTGGCACCCTGTCCTGTGTGTATCTGTCTAGCCTCTGAAGCTAGGAAAGGACTAAGCGGAGGACAACAAAATGAGTGACATTTAAGTATGTATAAAAAAAGTGTAAAATGTACACTATAAGACACTACATAGACCACAATGCTTTGCATCATCAACCATGCTGTTACGTCATAGCAGGTGTTTTACTCAACTAAATTATTATGTATTGTGAGGATTGTTGTCATATGTAGCACCTTGGTTATGGGAATTGTTGTGTTTTGCTCTGTACTGCACACAAATGTATAAGTTAAAATTAAACTTATATTGTTGTATACTGTGCTTAGACACAAAGGAATTTACAATCATCTGTGCAGTGACACACATATATGCACAGACTGGTGAAGTAAGCGGTGAGCAGCCCTCTACACGCTGCTCGTGGAGAAATTGGGGTTAGGTGCCTTGCCCAAGGGCACTTTAGCAATAGTACTAGGTGGGAGCTAGAATTGAATCATGGACCTTTATGTCACAACGCTGCAACAAACCCACTTGAGTGTGTGTGTGTGTGTGTGTGTGTGTGTGTGTGTGTGTGTGTGTGTGTGTGTGTGAGTATGCATCAATTAAAGGCTTAGTGTTTGTATGCAGTGATGGGTCATGGTTTTAAATTTGGCTTAGTAAAGTAAATTCCAAATACATTTGGAATGTAACAAAAATTGTATTAATTTAATAAATATTACGTAGTATTCAACTGAATTTGTTATTTAGGTCAGCACTGTGAAAGTATTTCATAATTCATTTACTATCTTCCTTTTAATTCCCTACTAGGGAGTGGTAGCTCAGTGGTTGGGGTGTTGGACTATCAATCGCAAGGTTGGGGGCTCAAATCCCAGGTCCACTGAAGTTACCAACGTGGGTTCTTGAGCAAGACCCTTAACCCTCATTGCTCCAGGGTCCTGTTTCAACCCTGTGTTCTGACCCCAACCAACTTGGGATACACTCGTAGAAGAAGGATGTCAAGCTTCAGTCCAACTGTGTTCAGGGTTTCAGGACAGTGAGGACCAGACATCCTGCTAACAATGAAAATAAGAAAGTGAACAAGAAAGAAGGTAGAGGAGGTAGAGAGAGTTGAACCTCATTGTATTTGTAGAGAGGGGTAGACATTCTCAATGAGAACCGATTCATATCTTCTGAGGTCTCTTTTTCAGGAAGCCCTCTCTCCTGTCCTATATACATAAATAGATATAGGCCACTGGGTATTGTTTACGAAAAGCGCGATAACTCTGATGCATGTCCAACTTTGCTTTCTCTGATAAGCAGTGGATTCCCGTGGGGTAAGATAAGGTCCATTTAAATTACGCGAGTCTCTCGAAAGATTTGCTCCCCCCAGTGTTGGCCGTTGCAGCCTGGAGCTACTGTAGGATGCAATTTACCGCAACAGATTCGCCCGAGGCACTAGGCAGTTAAAGCGCAGAGCTGGTATTGAAAGAGAAAAATCAATTGGTATGTGTGAGAAAATGATGACTTTTGCCAGCCGTTTTAATGCAGTTTTATTGGCAAGAAGCAAGAAATTCTTATATTCTGGCTTCCTTTGTTTTTCATATATTTACCCCACTCCCCTCCCCTCCCTCAGCATCCCCATCCATTGCTCAGGTATCCGTCCTAAATATCAGTTTTGGTGATAATGAGCTTTTCGTCCCTCGTGCCGGAGCCAGCTCCCGGTTGTCCGCCTTTGGTCCGAAATTTATGCCCATCGCCTCTAATTCAATCACAGAGAGGGAAGTACAGTGGACCATTTTTGTAAATGTGATAATTGTGCCATTGGGGTTTGTTGTTGGCCCGGAGGCCTTTGTTTAAATAACTGCACATATTACATTGGCCTCTGGCACCGAACTGTGAGACCTGCTAAAGAGCATCACCATGAGAGGAAACGGTATGTGTGCTGTAAGTAGAGGAGAAAATCGTCCCAGTTGAAGGACTGTTAACATGGATTCAAGGTGAATTGGCTACTCTAAATTGCTCCTATTCAAACTGCCCCTATATTGTGTGTCTGGATGGATTGGTGCCCTGTTCTTGGTGCATCCGCCCAGTGCCCGGGGTATGCTTTACCTGGATGGGCATGGTGGCTTAGTGGTTAGCACGTCCGCGTCTCATCCGGGTTTGAATCTTGATCTGGGTGGAGTTTTCATGTTCTGTCCATGTGGGATTTCTCTTGGTTATCTAGTTTCCTTCCACAATCTGAAAACGTGGATTCAAGGTGGATTGGCTGCTCTAAAGGGCCTCTATTGTGTGTGTGTGTGTGTGTGTGTCTTTTATACAAATCCACACCATTGCTTCAATTACCACATTTTACCACATTTTTACCTCAATAACATTTGACATACTGACCCAGCGAAGGTAAATATTCATATACTCTTCACAAACACAAAGAAGCAACTCAAAGGGCTTTATTTTGATCAGTCAACCGCGTGATATATGGGTATGTTTTGTGCGTCACGTGTAATAAATCAATCAGAGAGTCACTTGTCGTTTTTTTAAAGCCTTGTGCACTCTGACTTTGGCGGATTGCTATTTAAAAATATGACCGGTTACAGGCAAATTAACTAGATTGCAGGAAGCACAAGTCCTGGCAAAGCAGATCTAGTGCTTAATTAACTTGGGTTGCAGGATTAAGGCCTAAGGTTAAGGCCTAAATCAGTACTGCAGGAGTGTGAAATCTTACAGTAACATCATATTTATGCTGAATCCACTGAATAAGTGAAAAATGTTCTATATTTATTTTTTCGTCTGACTTCCGGAGCTCAAAGCAAGCTCCTTGACTGAGGAACCCGCAGCACATCCGTTTAGATATAAACGTGGTAATGACAGCCATAATAAATCGTGCTGTACTACAGAACCTTTATGGGAATGTCAATTTTATCAATATTGAATTATGTATGTCATCATTTGTAGTTTAAGCTGGTAAACCATAAAAACCTCTTGGCATGATTTAGCATCGCTGGCTTCCAAATGTCAAATTAGCTTAATAGGTGAATCCCTACTGCCTGCTGGAGGGCACTCATGAAGGAAGGGAACCGAAATAAAATCCAGCCTTTCATCAAACATGCAGCCGAGACCTGGCACTGCAGTGGGTACAGTATTAAAGGATCTGTATGTCACATCATTTCTCTTTATGTCCGGTTGTCTGCCCGTGTGTCTGCTCCCGTCGCCCACTCTCTCTTCATATTTTCTGTATTGTAAATAACCCGCGCCTCCTCTGTATGGAGTTCGTCGGTGATGAATTATTCCCTGTACTCATGGTCGGAGCAAATATGGGTGTAAACGCTTTACAATAAACAGCTGAAAATGAATTGCATACTCCTTCCTGACTATGAATCATTTATATGGCATGCCCTATAGCGCTGGGGTAGTACACAAGCCTGTACGAACCATAGGGCACGCTCTCGGCTTATATACAGTGGTTTAACACAGTGTGAGAACAAGCTAAATCTAGGCTGGTGACCCAGACACAGTTGGACATGTTACACCAAGAACCTACAACCTGTATTAAATTTGTAATAAATCTGTAGTAAACATGGTGTAATTACGCTGCAGTACTCATAACGCCCATATTTGGCACTTGGGGCTCTATTTTAGCAATAAATATTTAGTGAGCCGTCTTGCGCCTCAACCATCTTGCACCTCACAAGTAGATTTGGGGCATGTCAGTGTGTCTTTGCTATTGTAACAATGAGAAAAGTACGCTTCGCATGGCGCAAAACACGCAAAAGACAAGTACTACTACTTTTAATTATTTGTGGGTGAATTTTGAGCGTAATGTACAATAAGCTAATCGCCGTGTCACTTGCCGTTCCCTTCAAGAACCAGGTGGCGCTCCGACTTGTGGCAGATATGCATATTGATTCTCGGATCTATTTAGTGTTCAGTGACATTGAACAAGCGCCTATGTTGATGATTCACTGCGGCGATAGTGATAAACGTCCTGAATGTTGACGTCTGTCTAGGTTGTTTTCGTTCGGCGGTACACCTGGGTCTTCTGTCACCAACATAGCAATAGAAGTATACCTGAACACACATCGTTCTATGATGACCACACCCATCTGTGTGGCAGAAGGCGTGAAAATACCGACTGTTGGCGGGATGTAAGATTGTAATGAGCGTCGTGACGCAGGGTGTAAGATAAGACCATTCTTGTTTAAAAACTATAAAGAACTGGTTATGTCTGTTGTTAACATGGCGGAATGGAACTGCGATAACTGCTATACTCATACTGTAAGCATTGTGAAACGAGTATTTACGGTCCTTAAATCTGATTGGCTGAGCGGTGTCTAGCCGTGACATTATTTAAAATAACCCACACCTCTGACCGCTTCACATTCATGTAAATGCGCGATATAAAATATACTGTTTCCTGAAGTTTTTCATAAACTGTGTTTTGTAATCCGGCCACTAATATTTGATTGTTAAAGTAACCAGAATTTTTTTTACTCGCACCAGGGTTTATTAAAAAAAAAAAAAAAAAAAAACAACACTGACCGTGGCGCTAGCAAGCAAAATACATCTGCTTTACAAAACCTAAGTAAGCTAACCGATCACTTTCCTGCTAATATTTATAAGAAGTGTGTGGGGTGTTTGTTAACTCAAATGTACAAGTTAGGATCCCTGTGTCTGTGAGGTAATGTAATGTCTGTTGAACTATAAGAATCATCTGTATGATGTTGCAGGCTGTAAACACATTTCTCCTCACACTCATCTCTCTCTCTCTCATTTAACGTTCTATTTATAAGCACCGTTCTCTCACTCTGTATTTTTAAGGTTTGTCTTTTCGCACGTTTGAAGCTTTTTCATTTCTGCTCACCTCAGCGTTTTCTGTTGCAGTTTATTCACATTTTCGTCTCAGGGTTTGTTAGACAGCTTTCGCTGAGGGTTGATGACCACATTTAGTGCTGTTCTTTCAGCCAGTAGATGAAAGTTAGACGTTTTTGCATTTGTATGAGTCGAGCTTTTGATGCAGCTCCGTTAAAGCGAGGGGAAGCTTTGACGCACAATGGCCTATCACACAAAGACAAAGAACGTAAAGGATACTATTTCAGAATGGCTTAGTGCTTAACACATTCGCCTCTCAGCGCTGGGGATTCCCAGTTCGAATCCCAATCTGGTTGGAGTTTGCATGTTCTCCCCATGTCTGTGTGGGTTTCCTCCGGGTTTTTCGTTTTCCTCCTACATTCCATAAACATGAAGGTAAATTGAATGCTCTAAATTGACCTGTATGTGTGTGTGTGAGTGAGTGTGTAACCAGCGATGGATTGACGCCCTGTCCTGGGTGTATCTGCCCAGCGCCCAAGACATTCTTCCCTGGATGGGCATGGGGAACCCCCCCCCCCCCGCGACCCTTACAAAGGAATAAGCGAAAGATAATGAATAAATGAGGTCCTACCACCCTGTAAGGTTTGGTGGTTGTAGTGGGTCAAAATTTATGGGAGGAGAGCTGTTGAAAATTCAGAGCATTGGTTGATAATAAATGTACAGGGTTAAATTTGGTGAAGGAACTTTAAAAAGATGGCTTGTCAAAGTGTGCAGTATGCAGTTTGTGTGTGTGCTTTGTGATGTTGGTCCTTTGTGTTGTGAGTGTGCAGTAGGGTGTGTGTGTGTGTGTGTGTAATGTGTGGTAGGTGCATTTAAGTGTTAAGTAGCTATGTATTGTGTGCAGGAGGTGGGTGTGTGCAGTGTTGTGTGGGTGGGTATGTATGAAGGGGTATGTGCAATGTGTGCGTGTCCTTTTATTGATTTAATTCTTTGGTTCACTTCACAGTGCTGTGAACAAGGGTTTTCACCCTGAGGGTATTACAGGGGATCTTATGACGAAAATTAAATTTCCTTGTCCAATGTTTGGACTCTGTCCACCTGAAAAGCACCAGCCAATAGGATGGGTATAAGTTCACCCACCCTTTCAGGTCAGGCATTTTGGCTCCTTGAAGAGCAAACTTGGGAACAATAATAAGAGTAATAATAATCATCGTAATTTTAATAATGATTTAACTGTTGAATTTAGATGATGGGTTCAGCTTCTTCGGTTGCCGTCTCATACTGCATTCTTTGATCGTGCATGCGGTTCTGATAATTGATAAATCATGTAGTGCGAGACCCCCGAGTTTGTAATTGATCGTGTCGTGCACAGTTACCCTGCGAGAGCAAGAAGACTGATTGCCAGCGAGTCGCATATTTTAAGTGTTTTTTTTGGAAAGTCATACCGTATCACACTTCTAAAGCCTCTGGGTGTCAAAGACAAAATAACAGTGTTCTCCATTCTGATGGATCAGGACCAGGATCTACCCCCTCCCCTCCCTTGCCCAGTGTGACTGAAAAGACGTCCTCAAGACGGCGGCTCTCATTTTAGATAGAATTAGAAGTGGTGGCGATGGAGATGGAGAAGGTTAGGAAGGAGTTTATTAAAAAGAAATTGAATACACCAACTGTATAAAAATGCCATGTTCCGGTCAAAATGTTCATTCAGGTGCCTCACCTGTCATGTAGCAGCTACACCATGGATCTAGTCCCCCGAAATCTTTGCCCGTTTTTGTGTACGCTCACTGTATCTTCTCGAATGTGACACGGTGCTTTTACAGAATGGCAGTGCTTAAATTGGACTCTTTGTACAAATATGCCCGTGTGTGTGTCTATCCTTCAGATGGCGCTTAAGTGAGGTGTCAATAACGTTTAAAGATAACAAAGGAGCGCTGACTCAGCTGATGGCTCTCTAGCCTTTTGCCATTGACTTCTTGAGCGCAGAGGAGAGCTTTATTGTACAGATGCTTCATGGACCATTTGTTGCATTCTCTGTTCCTGTCCTCCCTCCGCCCCACCCGCCGTTCTCCGTCTCACCTTCAGCTTGTTGCTGTAATTAGTATTCGGGGACCGCGCTGTGGTCTGTGGAGGTGAGCCGGATGCCCTTCGCCCCTCGTTAACGAGGTCACGCTGAAGAGTGGACGTTTGTGACACCGTGTGTGAGGCAGTGGTGGCGGCGCTGGGGAGGTGGAGTGGGTGGGTGGCTGTTTGGGGTACTGCAGAATGTAATCACATGTCACCGAGGCCTCCGGGAGCATGGAGCCTGAATCCTTGCCGCAGTCCCACATCTCTTTCGGTGTTTTGGCAATTAGCTGAGGGAGGGACTACAACAGGGATGTTTATAACGTGTCTTGGGTTTGTTGGAGTTGACGACTCAATGATCTGGCAGTCAGGTGGGTGAGGGAACAGTAGGTGAAGGTGTGGAGTCACTGTGGCCCTCGTGCCAATTTTTTTTGGAAGGGGACAATGTAATTGAACCTCATTAGATACAGAATTGGTAATGTACTTTATTTATAATCAAGGTTTCGGCTGTCGCCATGGACACAGGATGGAATGCGCTCTTTACCTTTATTGACGCAATTCGATATCTTTCTTTCCTTGTTATGTTTAGTTAATTGTGTCATTTTTATTTATTGGGAGACGTCAATTGTGGGGGTGTGGTCTGTGCACTGGACCAAGACGAGAAAAATGGATCTCGTCAGTATTGTTACCAAATATTTGGTGTATTCCTAATGTGTAGTGTGGTAAAGGTATGTGGGTTTATTGGGGTTCTGTGAAGGTTGTGTTGGGCTGTGGTTGGGGGGCGGGGTTGTGTGAGTGTCTGGCATGTGTATGTTGTGTGGATTTTGTAGTGTATGTGACACCGACCTTGTCTTCCTAAAGACTCCTTTGGATTGCTCCATTAGCAAAAATCCTAAATGACGGGGCGTCATTTACCTTCTCAATACCCCCGGGTCCACCTCCCCATGCCCTCGGTTCCGTCTTCCCTTCCAAGTAGCATCCATTCGTCCCCGCCGTTACCATAGGACTAGGCCTTGTTTGGGTTCAAGCAGAATGAATGTCTTTTGGGACGATGTCACCTCAGAAGACCAAACATGGACCTAGGTGTCTATCAGAACCTAAATCAAGTGGCTGAGCCGGAAGCAGAATCTACAACCTTCAGTGGTATAACTGACCCAAAGCAATAACGAGTGGACTTATCGAGTCGACTTTGTGTTCATATCGTAGTGTAATACTTGGGAAATGGAACATGCGCTTGCAAAAGAGAGTGAAGTGTATGTGGTCTAAAGGCTAAGTGATTGTTATGGTTCACGAGCTTTTGAAAAGAGAGAGAGAGCGAGAGAGAGAGAAAGAAACAGGAAAAGAGGGATGGAAAGAGGAGGGAAGAAAAAACTCCCAAAAATCTATTAAGTTTTTTTTTTTTTGCTTCTAAATGGAGCTTGATTAAAGTGTTAAGTAGAGAAGTGTCCCAAAAGGTACCCTTCTTGTCACTGTGGAAACAGCAGCGTGGCACGCACCGTGGGCAATCTGCCGTGCCCTCATTTCATCTGATTTGCATGCTAGAGAGAATTAGGTAATTGGCATTTATGCAGAACAAAAGAGGAGCCGCTCTCTCGGATAAGGGAGAGAGGGCTTTTCAAGTAGAACCCAACGCGTGCGGCGAGCGGGCCTCTTTCATCATGCATCGCCGTGCGCCTGCGTTTCATGTACCTAACTGTTGAGTTCCAGGCGACTGTGCCGGGTGAGGAGGTGTCGCCGTCGCCGCTCCTCCTAGTCCTCTTTCTTGACCGCTTGGAAAATATTTAGAGGCATACGCATGGAGGAGTTTATGTTTTCCTATTAGGGCGAAGATATAATTAAAGTATGGCGGTGACGGGGGCAGTGAGGCCTGAGCAATGAGTGAGAACCTACAAATCAGCCATGCCATTTAAGCCATGGTTATAAAGTGCCGTTCTCGGGCTGCAATTATACAGCACTGTAATCCAAAAGCGGAAGAGAATAGCTTGGCCTCTTGGCTAATAGCTTCTATTAGACGGAGAGTGAGGGACAACGAGGGAGAGTGAGAGAGAAATGCTATGCTATGTGAGAGGACGAGGACGACCGATGACTCCTCCACTCAGGACCGCACTTAAAATGGGTTTGAACAAGCCATATCTGGGTAAGGCAGAGCTGTCAGCCTGTTTGCTGTGTAAACTGTTTCAGGGGTGCAGGTGGTGGTGGTGGTGGTGAGGGGTGGGGGTGAATTCGGCATGTTGTGTGTGCGCGATTTTTATTAATTAGTGCGGGCGTCCTGTTCGAGCTCGAATCGTTCTCAAAGTCAATTCGCTCTTCTAACCCAAACCCCCATCCACACACACACACACACACACACACACACACACACACACACACACTCTCTATCCTCCAGCTGATATCACAGTGGAACAGATGTTAAATTAGAGCCAGGCTCTGACTTCTCTAGCGAGGAGGAGAGTCTGAGCAGAATGGATTTGAAGCCACAAAATCGGGGGAATCACAACATTCTGAAACTGATGGGACGTTTGTAATGCCTTTTCAAGCCTTGCTGATCACCCCCTCCCCAACCCCCAAATCCCTGCAATGTAGTTACTGATGCCACCTGAAATCGTTTGAGGGGAATAATCACAGAATGAGCCGCCGATCAGATATTTCCTCCACCTGCCTCGGGAACTGCTGGCACGCGAGTCGATATCATGGCCTTGGTCTTTCAGAAGCATAGAAACCTTTATGGATGATTCGAGTTCGTACATAAAAACCACCGTTTCTTGTTTATGATCAATGGTGTGACGCTGCGAGTGGTTTTTTTAAGAACTCAGTACTTAACATCCACATATTCTACAAGGTCAGGAGTTCAGGTGGAGACTTTGTGTGTTAAGAGGCTGTGCGTAGAGGCTATACTCTGTGTGTGCAAATCTATCTACCCGTGAGTGTGTGTGTGTGAGATGTGTTTCTATTCATCTACTGTATATATGTTTGTATGCCGATCTTTGTATGTATATACACATTATATATACTTTGTGTGTATTTATTAATGAAACTGAAACACCTGGTTTTAGACCACAATAATTTATTAGTATGGGGTAGGGCCTCCTTTTGGGGCCAATACAGCATCAGTTCCTCTTGGGAATGACATACACAAGTCCTGCACAGTGGTCAGAGGGATTTTAAGCCATTCTTCTTGCAGGATGGTGGCCAGGTCACTACGTGATGCTGGTGGAGGAAAACGTTTCCTGACTTGCTCCTCCAAAACACCCCAAAGTGGC
>JAOUQT010040910.1:0-11113 GCA_025769995.1 Xyliphius kryptos
GTACTTTGTTTCTTTTAATAATCTCGGTTTGTTTATCCTTTATTTCTCAATCTAATATACTATAGATAAAGTTGGTTATATTTTTAATACATAGTTTATACATAAATTTACAGTTATATTTAGCAGTCCTTTTGTTCCAATTCTAGTAAATCAGCTAAACTCACAAGCCGGATACCCATCAGTGAATATCCACAATCCAGCTGCTCCTCCTGTTTTACTGACTCATCTCATCATCGGCAACATCAGAAGGCCTCTAGCTTACATCTCAACTCGAAGCTAAGTTTATATCTTCATTTATATAGACCTTACACAATGGCATAAAACCCTCTGATTGCCTGCCCTCAATACAGTATGTATAGGTACTGTTCACCCATCACTACTAATAATTTAGCCTCACTATTAAAAATTTTGGGAAGTGTGGCCTAGTTCTTAGTCTGATGGAGACGTCTCTCAGTGCTAGAGTGTTTTAGAATAGGGTCATGTTATAACATAGCTGATAGTGTTTTTTTTTTTGGTCAGGAAAGAAAGTTGACTACTCAGAGCCAAGGCCAGGCAGCAAACAGAATAGCCTTACCAAATGCCTGCAAAATGCCAGTCGTCACCCACAATAACTAGGTCCTATCCCATTAAGATTGTTATTAATTATCGTAGCTAGCAAAAAACAAAAACTTTTCTTAGTACAAATAAATACTTAGCATTAAATGAAGCTTCTTTACTTGGCTAATGTTTATAAACAAAGTCTTAGTAGAGGTGGAGTGGCTATAAAGAAAACTCAGATATAACACTGAATAATAAGTTTAAACCAAAATACTCACATTTCTCTCATATTTAACATAAGTATTTACTCTTATTTGAGGAGAAAATTCAATTTAATGCAACTTATTACCATATACTGCCCCCCTGGCCCTTATACAGTTTATTCTTTAATTTGATGAATTTCTCCCTAATTTAGTGGAGACAAAGACTCGTTTGAATTAGGTTTTGACTCAATTGACACGTCCTCGATTCTATGAGTGTCAGTCAGAGTGTGGTAGGTCCAACAGAGACTTAATTTTATCACATGGTATTAACACTAATAACTTAACTGTTGTTACACAAAGTGAGGTCATCTCTGATCATTATCTAATAAACTACAATTAGAAATTCATATTGATCTAGTCATTAAACCATGATATAATATGAAGCACACAAATATTCCCTCTACCGCTGCTTCATTTATACAACATTTACCTGAATTAAACATTAAACCAGCATTAGAACCAGAAGAACTTGAAAACACAGCTGACAACTTTGGACAATGTAGCTCCATTTTAACTAAAAATTCCTAATGGTTGTTATCAAACCTGCACTGGCTATTAGTTAAATTTCACGTTTATTACAAATTTTTATTAACAACATGTAAAATTGTTCATCATCACGCTCCACAGTGTCTAAGTAAACTCATTCAGTTATATAAACCATAACGCGAACTCCACTCTTAAGGTGCTGGTAAGCTGGTATAGCTTCTAGAATTAATAAAGTTACTGCTGGTGGAAGAACATTCTTCTACAAGGCTCCTCAACTTGGAATAGCCTTCCTGTTACTGTTTGTGATTCTAAATCAATATCAATCTTTAAAAGGAGAATAAAAACTCATCTGTTTTTTTTTTGCGTTAAATGAATTCCTTGTAGATAAAGGTGTAGATCTCAGGTTTGGCTGTGTTAAATTGGTGGGCTGGGATAGTCTCTGCTGACATTTCACCTCTTCACCCACATTTCACTTATCATCAGTAGAGGGCGTGGCGCTGAAATCATTCTATTCTGGGGGGCCCTCTCGACTTGGTAAGTTGTGCAGTATCTGCCACTTTTAGTTTTGCTGCTCTAGTCAGTTATGCCGGAGTCACATGCTGCACAGTGTGTCAATCATACTACATTTATCACATAATTATGGTGCTTTATTAGCTCTAACTGCATTTCATGCCTTTTTTTCTAAGGTGTCCCATCTCCTTGTCTATGGCACGGCTGGATCACTGCGGATATGACGATTACTTGATGAAACCTGTACTTCTTTTGGACTGATGGCATTTATACAATGTTAACTATTGTTTAATATGGACACCTTATCTCTAAACAAATAAAAAAAAAAAACAAAAAAAAAAAAATCACAACAAGAATTTTGTATTGCCACTGTTGCTTCAGGTTGCTTTTTGTGGGCTCAGGCTCAGAAATCTGTAAAACTGCTTTGTGACTGTTGTAAAAAGCACTATATAAATACATTACTTTAACTTAAACTTTTTGGTGTTGTTTTTGTTGCTGCTGTTGCTGCTATTGTTGTTTTTGATGTTGTTGTCGTTATTGCTGTTATTATTGCTGCTGCTGTTGTAATTTTTGTTGTTGCTGATGTTGTTGGGGCTTATTCCACCCCACCACCAAGCCTTGCTCAATTGCTGTTGTTGCTCTTGATAAAGTTTTTGTTGATGATATTGTTGTTGTTGTTGTTGTTGCTGCTGCAGGGGTCTGTTTCACAAAGTGAACTTATAAAAATGGCACTTGTTTGAATAAGCCTTACTAAGTTAACCAAATTGTTCACTTCCAGTTCGGTTCCACAAACCAGAAAATCCAGACTCAAACTTTTCTCACTAAGTGAAGCCAGGTTTGTGTAATCAGGTATGCTGCGCATGCACAGATATGTTTAAATTGTCGAAAGAACCTTAAAACCTGGCTTCTGTTTTCCTTTTGCTGAACGGGTTACTTATACATCTTATACATAATGGATATAAATGAATATAAAGTCATAATTATTATGAGAGGCAACACACAGTGTTTAAATGGAGCCGGGAACACTGCCAGGCTAAATATTATAGACAGATTAATGTGTCCACATATCGTTTAATTCATTTTTTAGCATTTTAAAAGTGTAATAGGAAATTAATAGAATTAAAAAAATTGTCTAGCTGACTTTTTAATATATAACCCCAATAATTTACAGGGATATACAATACTGTGTGTTCTGAATCTGTAATTAAAACAAGTAATGATCTGAAACACTGTCCTGTCCTGGAATGACTTCAGAGCTGCAGCGGGATTTATTTCAGTAATTCTATTCAAAAAGTTAAACATCATATTCATTCATTACACAGAGACTGATATATTGTAAATGTTTATTTCTTTGAATTTGATAATAACTAAGCCCAGCAATGGATTTGCCCCCTGTTCTGGGTGTATCTGCCCAGCACCCGAGACGTTCTCCCCTAGATAAGCATGGTAAACCCCCAGTGACCCTAATAAAGGGGTAAGAGGAAGATAACGAATGAATGATTATAACTGACAACAAATGAGCATCCCAAATTCAGAATCTCAGAAAATTGGAATATTGTGAAAAGATTCAGTATTGCAGACACCTGGTGGCGCAATCTAATTAGCACAATCATGGGGAAGACAGCTGACTCAACAGTTGTCCAAAAGATGAGCACTGACATTTCGCACAAGGAGGGCGAGACACAAAAGGTTATTGCCGAAGAGGCAGGATGTTCACAGAGCTCTGTGTCCAATCACATTAATAGAGAGGAGAAGACAAGGCACAAAAGTGGTCAAAAAAACAGTCGAAGCGTTAAGAAGCACCACCGCACACAGATATCTGCAAGACATGGCTTTCAGCTTCGCTTTTCTTGTGTCAGCCACTCCTGAACAAAAAAACGCATCAGAAGCGTCTGGATTAAAGACTAAAAGGACCAGACTGCTGCTGAGTGCTCCAAAGTTCTGTTCTCTGATGAAAGTACATTTGGCATGTTCTTTGGAAATCAAGCTTTCAGAGTCTGAATGTAGAGAGGAAAGCACAGAATGCTGTAAGGACCACGGCGCCCCTATTTTTTATTGGCAGTAAACTGGCCTGACTTAAAGCCCACCAAAAATCTATGAGGTGTTGTGAAGAGGAAGATGCGAAATGCCAGATCAACAATTCAGAAGAGCAGGAGGACACTATTAGAGCAACCTGTGCGTTCATAACCCCTGAGCAGTGCCACACGCTGACCGACTCCATGCCATGCCACATTGTTGCAGTAATCCAGGGCAAAGGAGCACCAACTCAATTATGAATGCTGTACATGCTCATACTTTTTATCTTCATATTTTAAGTTTCCATAGAATAGTTTTTTTGTATTGTTCTTAAGTAATATTAGTTTAAATAAGTTGTCAGTTATAATCATCAAAATTAAAATAAATAAACATTTGAAATATCTGTCTGTGTGTAATGAATGAATATCTCGATTCATCGCTGGGCACACACTCACACACAAACCCACTCAAACACACAGACTATACGGGGCAATTTATAGCAGCCAATTTACCTTGAATCCATGTTTTTGTACTGTGGGAGGAACCCGTAGAACCTGGAAATACGTGCACAGAGGGAGACAATAGAAACTCCACCGAGATCTGGATTTAAACCGGGAATCCCCAGCACTGAGAGGAGAATGTGCTAACCACTAAGCCACCGCGCCACCCCTCTGGATATATAATTATTAATATTTAACAATAGCTTGCACTACTTCCTAAACTAAAACTTATGTAAAATATATGCATCCACAGTAATTAATTGGATGGAACTGGGGCAGAACTTTGTTTCTTATTTTGTTTTTAGTTGGCAAGACTATGAGAACACTCAGCTCATCCATCGTTTCAGCTTAGGTAAGTGCCTCGTCTAACCTGGTACAGAGCAGGTTTGTTTGAACAAATATGTTGCTGTTGTAACTAATGAGGCTAAGCTCGAGCTTCTTTCATGGAACTAAATTTGAGCAAAAAAAAACAGGCTCATCTTAAAAAGCCTGGCTTACTGAGTCAGCTTGCTTCGAGGAATAGGCCACTGGTGGTGGTGTCTCTGCTGGGGCCTGTTCCATAGAGTGAGCTAACTCAGTAAGCCAGGCTTTTTAAGATGAGCCTGGCTTTTTTTTGCTTCCATGAAAAAGGCTGATTCAGATCATTACTAATTTTAGTTACAGATTCAGAACGCACAGTATTTTATATTACCAAATCACAAATGCGCTGTAATAATGTTCACGTTAAGCCAATTGCTTATAACAGGTTTGAATGAAAGAAAAAGTCTTAAAGTGAAAATGATTATTTCCATTTTGAGTTCAAGTTCATAATTACAGTATTGACTAAAGAAGAGGAATAAATTAGTGAAGCTTTGTTTTATTTACAATAAACCATTTTTACATAAGCATCTGTCTCAAATCTGCCATTTAATATTTTCCCATACATCAGACTGAAAGTGCATTTACTATTTTTCTGCAGCATATTATTTAAACATACTTTTGCTACCACATTTTTTTTTTACTCCTCTCATGTTGTTTTTAAATCAGGATATTATTAATTATTACAATTATTAATTTCCTTATTACACATTTAAAGTGCTAAAGAATGGATTAAATTATATGTGCACACATTATTTTGTCTATAATATTTAGACAGGCAGTTTCTCTGGCTTTATTAATACACTGTGTGTTGTCTTTTCTCATACACAAAAACAGAAGTCTGTTTTCAATATGCTTTCAATATTTGAATCACCTTTTTGAATGTCAAAAAGGTGCGTGCACAAGCCTGGCTTGACTTAGTGAGAAGAGTTTAAGTCTGAATTTTGTTTATGGAACCAAACTAGTTGGAAGTGAACAGCTTGGTCCTCTTAAGTGAGGCTTAATCAAACAAGCGCCGCTTTTATAAGCCTGTTCATTAACGTAAAAATGGATTAGCGTGGTTTAATGTAAATAAAACAGTAAGCCAGACAAAGCAAACTTCACTCATTTATTCCTCTTCTTTAGTCTCTACTGTAAATATGAACCTGAACTCATAATTATGAACCTGAAGGAAATAATAATTTTTACTTTAAGCCTTTTTTTTCATTCAAACCTGTTATAAGTTATTGGTTAAATGTGATTACAGAACGTTTGTGGTTTGGTAAGTTCTTTACTGCATCCAGTTGACTTTTCAAAATATAACTCCAATAATTTACAGAGATATACTGTGCGTTCTGATTCTGTAACTAAAATAAGTATTGATCTGAAACGCTTAGTGGATCTGTCCTGTCCTGGAATGACCTCAGAGCTGCAGCGGGAATTTACACTACTTTTACACCAATAACTTTTGGACCAGTTAAACAAAACATCTACATTATTATAACATCTATCACACATGGGGGTGGGGGGGGGTGCTGTGTGACTCTGGAACGTAACCTCTGAGATAAGTGAAGGATTATTAAATAAATTGAAATGTGCACAAACCTCACTAAATGAAAACAGACAAATCAAAATAGCAACTGCTTATGGACATATAATTTTTTATTTTTAGTCACCTGCAATCCTTTCAAACCGATCATTTTAATTTGATATGCAGCATCTTCATATTGGATGGAACTGGAAACTTATTTCTTAACTTCCAACCGGCAAAACTATGAGAACACATGGCTCATCCAATAGAAACAGACTAGCTTAAAAAAGCCAGAAAATTAGCTTCCAAAAGAGCAGGTTTGTTCAAACGTATATGTTGCTGTAGATACTGGGCGAGGCGAAGCTCTAGCCTCTTTCATGGTAGCAAATTTGAGCAAAATAATCCAAACTTGCCTTAAAAATCCCGGTTTACTGAGTTAGCTCGCCCCTGTTTACATCTGGATTTTGTTTGTGGAACCGAACTAGTAAGAAATGAACTGTTTGGTCAACTCAGGCAAGGCTTACTCAAACCATCAAATAGTATAATTGTGCAGATATACAAATTGCAATAGTGGCAGTATTGTGCAATACAAATATTGTGCAGTAAAAGGCAGTGCAAAGTGAAGTATCGTATAATTACATAAGGTGCATAATGGTAATAATGACCATATTGCCAAAAGTATTTGCTCGCCCATCCAAATGATCAGAATCAGGTGTTCTGATCAGTTCCATGGCCACAGGTGTATAAAATCAAGCAGTTAGGCATGCAAACTTTTTTCACATACGTTTGTGAAAAATGTCTCAGGAGCTTAGTGAACTCCAGTGTGGAAATGTTATATGATGTTGGAGCTGGCCCGTTCCTCTTCCAACATGACTGTGCACCATGCAAGGTCTATAAAGACATGAATGATGGAGTCTGGTATGGATGAACTTGACTGGCCTGCACAGAGTCCTGAGCTTAACCCGGTAAAACATCTTTGGGATGAATTAGAGTGGAAACTGAGAGCCAGGCCTTCTCATCCAACATCACATGACCTCACAAATGCGCTTCTGAAAGAATGCTCAAAAATTCCCATAAACACACTCCTAAACCTTGTGGATAGCCTTCCCAGAAGAGTTGGAGCTGTTCTAGCTGCAAAGGTTGGACCGACATCATATTAAACCATATGGATTAAGATTGGGTGCCACTTAAGATCATATGTGAGTGAAGGAAGGTGAGCAAACATGTTTGACCATATAGTGTATAATCAGAGTGTATAATAGTGTATAATTAGAGTGCAAGTCCAGCTTGTGCATGTCTGTGAGCAGGAGTGTGAATGGACTGTGCAGAGAATCCCAGATAATGTTAGGAAAGTTTATCATTAGAGAAAAACACCAGTGCAGGGAAACCAAAAAGAAAACAAAAGAAACAAAAGAAAGAGTGTCTGGACAAGCAGCTTAGCACGTGATGAGGGAGTGTGAGCTGCTGCTGGTAATCTTGAACAGAGTCTACACAGAAGGACGGGTAAGTGATACTAACCAACACAAAGAAAGTACGCAGATAGGGGAACTTATATAGGGAAAAAAGTGCCATACACTGTGAAGATGTAGTGCAGGTGATCGTGATCAACGTGAAGTGCCGACAGGCATAAGGAACCTTTGTGACTGTACACCCCTGAAAGAGCTAAAGTGAGTGCCGCATTGGAATAAACCGGATGACTCTCTAAAAGGATAACCACAGTGGTAAACCCTTCAGAACAGGACAGTGGTAAACCCCTCAGAACATATTAGGTCTAAAAGGAAATCAATGGCCAAAGGAAGTAGAGGCCTAAGTTTACCAGCCAGCAAGAACTTATGCACCTTGCAGGCTGCACACATAGAACAAGAATGATTAAATTGTTGGATGTCTGAAACACAATGAGGAATGGGCCCAAATAATCAGATGAGTATGAAAAGTGTCTGGTAGAAACAAGTGTCTCAGAGGATAAGTAGGAAGTGCCAGACATCCTTGTGAAAACATGTTAATCACTTGATCAAACTCCCAATCCAACAAGTTTAAGAAGCACCTAGCCGGGTAAATAAGTCATTGGATGGATCTCTCTCACTGTCAGGGCAATAGCATACTCAAAGGGGACTCCCTCAGGAAGACAAGGAGGAAAAAGGTCCTGAGTGCAAGATTGGATGACAAGGCAACAATAGAAACAGAGGAAAAGCAAGTGAAGAAATAAGGAAAAAAAGAGAATGTTTCGCTATGCAGCTTACTGACAGAAATAGTACATGAAATAGTGTAATGCATGATGGAACCCGGATGTAGTGGTTGACCATCTGCAGAACTGACCCAAATGGCCCATTGTAACGTGGTAATGCCACACTGATTTGCCAGAATGGTGTTCAAAACATTTTCCTCAGCCCCGAAGCAAACGAGAGAAGTGGTGTTCACAGACTTATTAGCAAAAGTTTACACAATATATAACAGAAACGATTTATAAATAGATAAAGGAACCGACCAAAAGGGAGTCCTAAGCTGATATGACAGCTTTAATCTCAACAGTAGAACCACATCCCCTATTGGAGACCACAATACTAACAAAACAAACCATGGATGTGACTGCTCCTCTTACTTAAACATGTTTAGATCTTTATTTCGGTGGCTGTTTTCGGTGAGTTTTCTCTTACTGCATATAGGAATGTAATTTTGGTTAAATAAAGTGGTTTAAAAAGTCAAAAAGTCTTACTGGCGGAAAGCCGTATGAACTCCAGCATCGGTGTCTATGAGTCCAGGGATGAAGTGCATGGTGTGGTCATGGTGAGGAGGAGTCTAGGCAACGTGTCTGCCAGAGCTGGTCAGACACTGAATGGTGGCATTGATAAGCTCAGACAGGGTCACACCTGCATCCCTGTATAAAAGCTCTGCCGTAATCTCTCTTCTCAAACCAGAGCAATAAGCCACGATTGCATCAGAAACACCAAAGGAATGTTGAAAACCCTTTTCAGCTGACTTTGACCATCCTATAAAGATCCCTTGGCCTTAGAGAGTACAAGCATCTCTTGCCGAAGTTTACCTCGGAAGTGCCCTTCATACAGCAGTTACGACTGATCTGTGGATTGGGATGCGTCCATAATGATCTGGCATTGGTTTGTCTGAGTAGCGGTGTGGAAAGATTGCGTAAAGTATCCTGGATAAAGGCAGAAATGTTTATTATCTTTATAGAAACACAAAACAAGCTGCTATTCAAAAAACTCAGACAAAAATACCAGCGCAGAGAAACCAAAACACACAAAATAAACACCGTAGCCTGCAATCACTGACACTGTAGAAAGTCCTGTGGAGGGTGGGCAGGTGGACAAAAATAAACAGAAGAAACAAACCGTGTAGCCATCGATGTTAAAACACCCGATGAGGGAGAGCGGCTGCTGTTAATCCTGAACAAAGAATGCATAGAACCTTGGGTAATATGATATGAACCAACACAAAAAAAGTACACAGGAAGAGAAAAAGAGGACGTGCTAATTACCATGAAGATGAGGGGTGCGTGACGAAAATTCAGGTGATTGTGATCGACATTAAGTGTGAGAAGCAACACCACCCTCTGTAGGGCCTTCCTTTCAGCCACAGTGGAGATTCCGTACTAAATAGTCACACCTGTAAAAATTTTGTGAGCACATGATAATATATATAAGCTCCTTTCAGAAAGTAAAGATGTTGAGATGTGGACACCAAAGAACTGGATGCCGAAGACATGTTTAACTTACATTTACATTTAGTCATTTTGCAGAAGTGTCTGTGGAAGAGATGGCTTTTGAAAATGTTAAGTGAGTCAACCTTACGGATATTGTTGGGAAGGTCGTTTCACCGTTTAGCAGTGGTGAATGAAATGGAGGGAGAATTGGCACCCCGGTGAGTTGGAGTCTGTTATTAAGAAGGTCCAGGCAGTGGAGATGGCGTCCTCAGTCGATCTGCTACATCTTTATGCAAACTGGTAAGGATCCAGTGATGGTAAAAACTCTGCCTCCAATGACTGAGAACCAGTTTCTCAAAGCACTTCATTGTGATAGAGGTGAGTACTGCAGGGTGAAAGTCATTTAGACACGAAGCTGAAGAACTCTTTTGTACTGTATGATGTTGGTGTTCTTCCAGCATGAGGGAACAGAAGCATGTGTCAGAGACAGAGTTAACATATCCAGGAATACGGTCAGAAATCAGTGTCACATGCCTTCAGCAGCAGGTGAAATTCTGCATTCATCCAAAGCTTCTGTCCAGAAAAAATTTTGCACAGTCTGAATGTGAGTGCCCCAAAGCCCCGGTACATGTTTCCAGGTGGTAGGAGGGTAAAGAGAGTGTGTGAGGGGTGCGTGTGATCATCGGTAGGTTGCTTTGCAGACATTGCATGTGTTGTAAATGCCTGTAATGGAGGGGGGAGACAAAAAAATAGCCGTGGATGTTGCATATCATATTGCAGGTTACTATTGTCAATAATGAATGATTGTATTTCCAAAACCAATATATTTTGAGCTATAGAGTACATATTCATAGTTATTCAATGAGGTTTTTGCACAAATAAATTGTTGCTTTACAGAAATACCGGCCAAAACAAGACAGAACAGATTTACTGAGCATTTCAGATCATTACTTATTTTAGTTATATATTCTGATTGAGGTTATATACTACAAAGTCCATTGGCCGCAGGGCGGCACGGTGGCTTAGTGGTAGCACATTCAACTCTCAGCGCTGGGGATACCCGGTTCGAATCCCAATCTGGGTGGAGTTTGCATGTTCTCCCCATGTCTATGTAGGCTTCCTCCAAGTTCTCCGGTTTCCTCCCACATTCCAAAAACATGAAGGTAAATTGAATGCTCTAAATTGCCCAGTATTGTGTGTGTGTGTGTGTGTGTGTGTGTGTGTGTGTGTGTGTGTGTGTGTGTGTGTGTGTGTGTGACTGTGTGAGTGAGTGTGT
>JAOUQT010040928.1:0-11113 GCA_025769995.1 Xyliphius kryptos
GGTATAATGAATCAAGGCTGGAATGATCGGAGGCTGTTTTAGTCAAATTAAGATCATATATAATAACCCAACGCCCCGGGCCGTCAGCAGCTCAGAGAGGCAGGATGACCCCTGACCCTTCTCTGTTTAGTGTATTGTGAGGTGGAGGACTCTCACAGCCCACTCTAAAGCATTTCAGGGTCCCGAGAGAGCAACAGCTTACTAACAAACCTAATGGGACTCCATTATGGCTGGACTTGTCGATGCTAATTTATACCACTGAAGATCAATTAGCCCTGAGGTTCATCTCACACTCCTGATCAGGTGCAAGTTCTCTGCCGCGGATCAATAATGAAAAGAGCGACAGCAGAAGTATTTACTTATTACAAAACCATAAAACATGGAATCATGATTCACTGCAGAGTGAAGAGCTCAGTGTAAGAAGCACTTTACAAGATCTACAGGACATGAGCCTTTACTGATTTACCAGCAGATGGCGCCAGATTCAACTAATTCAAGTGTAGGTTAAACAGCTAAACTAGTTTAAAAAATCCATCCATCCATTATCTTCTGCTTAAACCTCTACTAGGGTCACGAGGGGGTTCCATATGGAGAATGGAGAACATCTCTAGTGCTGGGCAGATACACCCAGGACAGGGTGCCAATCCATTACTGGGAACACACTCACTATAAAGGGAAATGTAGAGCGTTCAATTTACCTGGAATCCATGTTTTTGGACTGTGGGAGGAACCCGGAGGAAACTCACGCGGACATGGGGAGGGCATAAAAAACTCCACCCAGATCGGGATTCGAACCGGGAAACCCCAGTGCTGAGAGGAGAACGTGCTAACCATAAGTTTAAAAAACATTTAAATAATTCCAACTACAAAATTAAGGGCTACGTTCATAGAACTACAGCAGAACACAAGAGTTTATATTTGAAAAGAGTTAAAGGTAAAGTATAAGGTTCAACACTGAATCCTCTGGTCTTTAATGAGCAGGAGAACCCAGACAGTAACGCCGCAGCTGGACGGACCGCTCTGTTAAACGATGTGGAACATCCATATGTTAATGCATTTAAAGGTGGATGCTGCTCGTGTACTGCGTCACTGTGTGCACCGTGTAGTTTAAATCACTCAACACGAGGCAGGACTTCCTTAAAAAACCTTTATTATTCATAAAGAAGTGAACAACAAACATGCGTCTTACCACAATAGAAAATAAAAAGATATTGCACTGGTTTAACTATCATTCATTGATCTTTTTTCCTAACCGCTGATCCCTCAGGAAACAGGTGAGCGGAGTACCAAGTCATTCCCTCTGTATAAGAACAGCTCCACCACTC
The DNA here is from genome assembly GCA_025769995.1 of Xyliphius kryptos. NCBI lineage: Eukaryota > Metazoa > Chordata > Actinopteri > Siluriformes > Aspredinidae > Xyliphius > Xyliphius kryptos. Next base: position 1,326 of record JAOUQT010040928.1, read on the forward strand.
AGCGTCTACATACTGTGGTTTATACATCATTTCATCTGGTAAACATCAGATTAGTTTAGTGGTTACGTTACGGAGAGAACACTCTCATAAAGGGTGGAGGAACAGGGGTGACATCATCCTCAGGAGGGTGTCCGAGTGGACGATGCACCGTCTGTCTGCAGGACTCATCGGGTTTCGGGTGACCGCACTAAATCTGAACCTGCTTCCATTCCAAAATGCCAACGCTTCCAGTGCACGAGGACATAACTGCCCGTAGGGTGTTGCACACTTCTTTTCATCAGGACATTTAGGAGAGGGATGAACTCACAAAGCCTGGTCCTCATCCTATAACAGCTTTGGCATGGAAGGGGACACGCCCCATTTCATAGAAAAACCACGGGCTGCGGTTCCCTAATAAGACCTCCAGAACGTGTGGATCATCACGCGCTCGCTGAGGAGTGCATCTCCGATACGGCAGTTTGATCAAAAACCTTTAAGGCAACAACTTCCATCATACAAATCTGTACTACACAATCCATACGTTAAATAGCACACGGCGCTCTGAGCGGCTGCGAGTCTAAAGCAAGCGTTATCGAACTCACCTCACACTGATCACAACTGATCTGAGATACCTTCAGGATGGATTAGGGTGCAGTGTTTAGGGCGTCCGACTCTACGCGGTCGTTTCAGAGCCTCCTGCGCGGGCGGCTACGTCTTCCGCATTAACTCACATCTAGTAATACAGAGATATAATGCATGTGTGATAAAACACCACGACTCTGGGGAATTCTGTCCACCCTCCCGCTCACCTGGTGCATCGACAGCGTCCTCGTCGAACAACTACACGTACAGGACGGGACGCGCCCCGTTTCATAGCAACAGAACAGTGACGAATGTGGAAACTACGTGGCATCACAGGACTCGTTACACTGAGCCTAAACCTAAATCAGACCAAAGCTCCGGTATACGGTGACTTACAGCACTGCTTTAAACCTGCAGTTATTAAAAATGTCACGGTGGTAAAAGTTAGACGAAGGTCAGCTCCAGAATTACTGGCACCCCACGAGAAGATGAACGAGCACATGCATCACAAGCGCCGACGCATGGTTCTCTTTTTTCATTTCAATTTAAAGATCAGGACATTTTATTAAAATATCGGCACAGACACATAAATACGCACAACACGGATGAGTCCCCCGATCAAACACAGGAGAGTCAACCGGACAGGAGGGTGGAGGATCTAGAGGTAGTGGAGCGCACTGATTACAGGAGGCTCCACAAAACGGCACTTAAACCACTAAATGCCTGGTAATTAAAGGCTGCTGGAGGAGATTTAACCCTCTGAAGTCGGGCTGCCAATAATTCTGGACTGTAAACACGTAACACAGAGCAAAGTAGCTTCCATTAGCCATGTTTACTACTCTTTAAAACCCTACATACCGCGGGGGAATTAAACAAACCCCGACGCCCCGAGCGGGATCGGAATAGGACTACGGTTTATTAGTTTACATATTTATGACACACGAGTAGAAAGGGATTGTGCAAATATATCCTCGCCTGCTACTGACGAAAATCTACATCGGACCGAGACCGAGTCTAATCTAGGACACACTCCCAAACACCGGCGGGTATAAAACTGACAGCCAACTTTAAATATTCCTTTATCCAAGCGCGCACACACACTCACTCACTCACGCGCACACACACACACGCACGCACACACAAACACACACTTAGGGTCAAGCATGTACAAGTTCTCCGACCTCAAACGTTTAGTGGTACTGAACGCAGCACACAGCATGTTGGTCCAGAGTCCGAAAGCAGGAACGAGGGCCGGAAATAAAACAACAGAGACGCGGGCGCGCTGATCAGAATACTGACGCTGAGATTTTAATCAGGAATTCAGAACGTAGTCGGTCAGTTTGATGGAATTTTCAGTGTTGCTGCACCTCCATCCTCGGCCTGCGGGGGTCACCTCTGAGGCACGTACGTCCAAACGGAGGACACTGGGTTTAAAGGACACATTTTATTTAATGAATCTACAAAACGTGAGACAGTGGTGTATTCGGGAGGTGGAAGTGGATGGCCTTCAAATATTATATATTATATTAATGACCGTTTGTAAACTTGGGGGGAGGGGGGGGGGGAAGGGTGGCTTACGTGTTTGTTCAAATTGCTGACCATACGCTGATTTTATTGCTGAGATACCTCTGACCTCTGTAAAACCTAAGCACAGACATAATGAGCTGTTGTATATTAAGGCACCGCCAGATCTTAACCAGCGAACATGCAAAAGGTCTGATCAGCGCGTGAACGCGTACAGGATTATTTCCAGCCCCATGAACCTTCTTTACTGTTAAAATGTGATGTGAGGGCAATAAAAGCACATGAAGAAGAAAATCAACGTTCATAAAAGTATCACAGTATAGCAGAATGTGCCGGACTCCTCGCCTCGTCGCATCGCCCCCTTCAAGGCGCTCACGTTTAGTGTGGTGTTCCGTTCTCCAGATTTCGTTACATGCTTTACATGTTTGTGAGTCTTCAGTGCAAAGTGGCCTGCTATGTTTTCTTGTTGGATTTGTCGTGGGTGGAGGAACTGGGTGTGGCCTGGCTCTGGGAATGTGCTTCAGGACTAGGCCGCTGCGCTGTGCTGCTCCGTGACGTTCCCGCCCTCTCGGTGGGATTTGCTGGAACTAAAGAGTCTTTGGGGGGCTTTTTTGAAGCCCCTGGGACCTCCAGAAACCTTTGACAAGTTACAACTGGCTCAGATTTGGCAGGTCGAGAGGTCAAGCCACAAACGTTTCCTGTGACGGTTGGCGCAGACGGGGCAGGGGGCTCCGGGGGGCGTGAACTCTCCGAATGAGAATCCTTGCTCTTTGGGGATTTGGGCTCCTTGCTCCTCTCGGGGACATCTTTGGCTCCTGGGATGTTGAGCCTCACTGGACCGAGGACACTCTTGGCCACGGTGGCCAGCTGTGATACCACTTTGTCCACTCCGCTCTCCGGAGCCGCAGTGGAGGCAACCGTGGTGGCCGCGGCCGCCGCAGCAGCCGCCTGTCTCCGGTTGTCGGCCTCCTTCATTTCCTTGGTGATGCCTCCACTGGATGGGGTGGAGATTCCAGAATCCCGGGTCAAAGTCGCCGCTGTGCCATGGTCTTGTTTGCTACTTATTTTGGGAGATCTCCGGTTTAAAGGGGGCGTGGCAGGTTTAAGAAACGGGTCCTTACTGACCGTGGTGAACGCACTACCTGGAGTTGAGAAGGGACTTGTGAGTGCTTTACTGTTGGACACCAGTTCCTGAACCTTCCCCACCGTTATACAGGAGTCATCAGGAGGTGCTGGGGCAGAGGAGGCAGGAGGAGTAGGAATAAGAGGGGGGTTGGGTTTCTGCTCTGAACGTTTGTCCTCATCCTGCACCAGCGCCGAGGGTTGAGTTTGAGGGTTTTGAGGTTGCAGGACTTGGCTGAGCTGAGGTGCCGCAGCGGGGGTCTGGGGCAGGGTGGGTAATGCAGCAGGACCCATCACAACATTACTGGGGGAGGCGATTACAGTCGTGGGTCTTAGCATGTGGCTGGATGGCGTGACGGTCGTCCGGTGTCCATCCTGACTGTCCTCGGAACCCTCATCCGTCTCATCCTCGGATGAGTCCACTTCATGAATGGCGTCCTGTTTCTGCAGACTCTCCCTGCGCTCAGCGCGGTCCTGCCGTATGGCGGACAGTTTGTCCTTCAGTTTGCTCTTTCCGGGTGCCAGGCCTAAAGGACCGGCCCCAGAATCCGGAGCCTCCTGCCTTCCCAGCTTCCGAGCCAGGGGCTTCAGCAGGGTCCCCTTCTCGGCTGGAGACACCCTCCCCCCCAGCAGATTTTCACTTGCGCACTCCTGCAGGCTCTGTAAACTGGGTTCTCGCTGAAGCATCTCCTTCTTAAATTCTGAATGCGAGAGCTCCAGACTGTGCTTGCGTCCAGTTCCCAGCTTCTTATCGCCGGGCACCGGTTGCCCCGGAGACGAGGACGACAAGGACGAAGCCAGTTTCTCTGCTGACTGCACTCGCTTGAGGAGGGGGGAGCGAGGAGGGTCGGCGCTCTTTGGCCGAGCGATCTGTCTCACGAGAGGAGGAGACGAGTGAATCTTGACTGGGAAGGACGGGCCCACGGAGGAGCTGAGGAGTGCGTGGCTGGCCAGAGGAGATGGGGACCGTTGGGGGGACGTGCTCTGGGGGGTCGGCGAGGGGGTCCGTGCCAGCGGCGACAGCGGAATGTTGCCGGCAGACTTGCGGCGAGGCGAACGGTACTGGCGCTGCAGTTTGGGAGCCAGGCCTTGCAGCGAGCTGGGCCGGATCTGACCGGAGCTGGCGGGGGAGTTTGGCACGCTGGAGCTGGGGGAACTGCTCTGCGATGAATTCCCGCCAACTGTGGCATAAACACAAACAGAGAACAGGCTTCTGATGAAACCCAACAACTTCAATATAAACACAGAAGGTTGTTTCATGCAGAGTTCAGAATGTGTAAAAACTTTAAACAGGATTTAAATTATTGAGTGTATTAAAAATCACAAGACACCTAAAACACGAGCAGCATCAAAACACACACGTTAGTGAACGGGTCATCACGATGATGGGCAGGGCGTCACAATGACTTTACCTGAGTGGGCGGAGTCAGGAGTTGAGCGGTAGCCCTGTGTGGGGGAGCGAGGGGACAAGTGGGTGGGTGAGCCCGGGACACTCTCACCTGACGACACCGAGCGGTTCAGAGAGGACAGACTGCGACTGGTGTGCAGGAGAGAGGCCTGTTTAGTGATCTTTCTAAAGAGAGAGTTCCTCTTCTTACTGCATGTGCACACAGAGAGAGAGAGAGAGAGAGAGGGGGGGGGGGGGTTACAGTTACATACAGAGTGAGTGAGGTGATATGGTGATCCCATGCTCGGGGTTCAGATCCTCACCTGTCCTGTCCCTCTCTGCTTTTGTTTTTTTTGTTGCGTCGTGCCATTTTGGACTTGAGGCTGCTCTTGCGTGCAGGCCCCACCTTAATGGAGGTGTTCTCGAAGGGGGTGGTGCAGATGGACACCTTATTTCCACTCTGTGTGACAACGGAGAGGTTAGAGCGAGCACTGTGTACGTGTGTGTGATCAGGAAGATCTCAGAGGAGTTACATAGATGTGTATACCTTAAGTACAAGCTCGACCACCTCAGTGTGAACCAGCCCATGGACCGGTTCTCCGTTGATGTGCGTGATGAGGTCTCCCTCTCTCAGCCCCGCCTCCTGAGCCGGTCCCCCCTCCTCCACATGCTTCAAACACAGAACACAGTCGTAGAAACCTGTCAGCGCTGAACTGAACCAGATGGTGAATAATGACCCATGACATACGTCCCTCCCGCTGGCCCACCACCTTCACTCCACTCACCCACACGATGTGATGTACTGTGTAGATGTTGGTGTCTCCCATGTAGACGCGGATGGCGCGGAGCGTGAAGCCGTACTTCTTGCCGGCTCTGTGGATAACGATGGCAGGTTTGATGTTGCAGACAGCGGGTGACAGGTCTCTGCTGGGGGACGAGTCCCGGGACGACGGGTTGGAGGACAGCGAATGAGGAGACATGGGGCTGGCCAATGGAGACGCTCCGTGGTGCTCTGAACATCATCAACATGCACAGTGAGCTGCAGGGACGCTGCCTCATTCACAGGTTACGGCCCTCACACCTCTAATGTTCTACAGTTATCAGGATCTATGTTCTCCATGCTGCAGTTTTAACTCTTATATATATATATATATATATTTTTAAAATGTATATTATTACATCATTACCATCTAAACAACCTACATTATCATTGTTTATTGTGTCTGATCTCACCTGAGGGGATCATGAGTGAGAGAGCGGTGGCCGAGGCGGACTTGATGACCTTGTTCAGGGGTCGTGAGGGGTGTTTCTCAGCATCACCTGACAGCAGCCTGTGACGAGCTCGACGGACCGCCAGGTCACTGATGGCCTTTGGGGTGGAGCTTTCCGCTGCCTCTGTGCTGCTGCTGCGAGGAGATCCTCGTTCTATGACATCACCACAGCTACCAGCTACACACACACACACGGACACACACACGGACACACACACGGACACACACACGGACACACACACGGACGGACGGATTAATTAGTGGGCTGTTTGTGGGCTGGATGGTGGAGAGGGACTCAGACTCAGTACTGACGTGTGAGGGTGGTCCGGGTGGAGGAGGATCCAGGGGTGGTGGGAGACTCGTCCAGTTTAAGTTCCCGCTCCACAGGGAGTTCTGGGATGGAGGAGGGGAGTTCTTCACTGCGCTGAGCTCGGATCGGCGTCTTTCGCGTGCTCTCCTCCTCGCCGGAGATGGCGAATCGGGGCATTTCGATGATGGCGGAGCAGCAACGGCGGCGCACCGTTAACGGGGGGCTGGAGTCACTTTCAGTGTGCGAGGACTCGGACACGGACAGACGTTTACACAGGCTGAGGGCGTGAACAAACGGGTTAAACACTGATGCTGACACCAAACTCACACCGGCAGAGCGACACAATCAATATTTAATAACACACATTTACAGATCACATGATGATATCGATGCAATGTTTATATAAGGTGACGTTGGCACGTACATTTCAGGTGAGCCCACCATCCAGTTGCGGTCACGGGATTTGAGGTTGCTGAGACTGTCGAAGCGCTCGGCCCCCTCCTCACTAAGACTGCGCTTTGTGGGAGGATATCGTTTCTCCTCGTGTAGAGACAGACGCTCCATACTGCTGTACACCTGATCACACAGCAGTATATGATCAGGATCAGGGTCAATAATAGTTATGTGTATGTAACAAAATAACAATAATAATAATGATCAGATATTTTAATATTTGGCATTGACTTGTAAAAAACACTAAAACAGAGATGGTGTGTTTGTGTGTGTGTGTGTGTGTGTGTGTGTGTGTCTCACACCTTGTTGAATCGCGGTGAACAGGATGAAAACTGCCGAATCTCGAGGTGATCATCGTCGTTTGTGTCGTCCTCCTCCTCAGAGTCCACGTGGTGAAAGCGGTCTAAGCGAGCTGTAGAAAGGGGGCGGAGTTAGTGTTGTTTTTTTTAGACACAGTCCCTAATAAACTTGTATTTGGGAGCTTCCATGGCGTACTGTCAAAGTAGCTGGTGTCGTCCTCTGACTCGAGCTGAGGAATAAACTCGGCTTTCTGTCTCAGCAGACTGTTCCAGTCCAGATCAGTGAAGAACCGGTGCTGCTTCACCTCAAACGCACTTCCTACACGCAGACACACACAACAGCGGAGTTCCAACAGTTACACACCGGGCAGAGCTACGACTTCATCCTGCATTACACCTGACCTGACAGGGTATCTACATTCGGTTCATTACAGAGTGTGCACGGCTCTGAGGGCCATTAAAACGGGTCATGACTGGTACCTGTTCCTATTCGCTCCAGGGGGTTCTGTCGCAGAAGTTTGGAAATGAGATCCTGAGCTTCAGGAGGCAGAGCATCATCTCCCTCAGGCCAAATGATCTCATCTGCAGTAAAGATCAAAGAGACTTTACATATGAGTCCACAGTTTACTCCTGAACCCCTTTCATCATGTCCTGTCCTCTGATGACTGGAATTATGGTTTACAAAATAATATTGATCATCTGTTTCATAGTTTAGTGCTGATATGTAAATGTACTCAAATCAATGTAATTATGAGTGTGTGTGTGTGTGTGTGTGTGAGAGAGAGAGAGCGAGAGAGTGATGATACAGTAAAGTAAAACACTAACCACTGATGACTTGTCCAAACAGTTCCTCTGGTGTGTCTCCAAAGAAAGGGGCGCACCCCACTAAAAACTCATACAGGATGACCCCCATGGCCCACCAGTCCACAGGTTTTCCATAACCCTGCCTGAGGATGACCTCTGGAGCGATGTACTCTGGTGTCCCACACACCTGACCGGCAGAAAGGAGAACAGATCAGAGGAGAGACGGGAACAGATCAGCACTGCAGAGGGGCTCAGAGCGCTCCCCCCAAAAACATACCTGTTTATCCAGGAACTCCCGGGTATCCTTCTCTATGTGGCCCTCGTACAGGTTAGTGGTCAGGCTCATAAGGCCGATTTTAGACAGACCGAAGTCCGTCAGTTTGATGTGTCCCATCGATGTGATCAACAGACTGACGAGAGGAAACGAGACAAGCACTGTGACATCACAGCCCACCCAACAAACTAATCAACGTCTGTGATTAACTCGTCATCGCCTTGTGGGATAGTAATCTTCCCTTAAAATCCGAACATTTAATGAACTGAATTCATTTAGAACTCACTTGTCAGGTTTGAGGTCCCGATGCACGATGCCGTAGTTATGAAGATATTCCAGAGCGAGAACCGTCTCCGCAAAGTACATACGAGCCATATCCACGGACAGAGCGCCGATGTGCTTCAGCAGAGTGGCACAGTCTCCACCTACAACACCCCCCCCCCCCCCCCCCCCCAACCGCGCCCAAAATGAGAAACACAGGGATCTTACACAGAACCACACTGAACTCCTGACAGAATCAGAAGAGAACTCTCACAAAAGTAACCCCTGATTAAAATAGAAACTGAATGAGTTCTGGCGTCAGACCTCACCTTCTACGTACTCCATCACCATACACAGATGTCTGCGCGTCTCGAAAGAGCAGAACATGCTGACCACAAACGGGTTCTCAGCAAAGGTCAGGATGTCCCTCTCCACAAAGGCCTGCTGGATCTGGTTCCGCAGGATCAGGTTCTGCTTGTTGATCTTCTTCATAGCGAATCGCTGACGGGTCTCTCGGTGCCTCACCAGGAACACAGCCCTGCCACAGCGGGACGTACGGTTCCCGTCAGTACACTGAGAACTCTCAGAGGATTATCAATAAATCATCACTGACGGATCAATGACCTCACCCATACGCTCCGTTACTGATCAGCTTGATGGTTTCAAAATCATCTTCTCTGGGAGTTTTGGTTTTGGGGTGGGGAGGGGGTGGGGGGACGGTAGCAGCTCGACCCTACAGAGAGAGAGACAGTGTGATTATGAGTCCCTCACAGCACTGAGATGATCGGATCGGATCTGTAGATCGGACTCACGTCTGAGGAATCCTCCGTTTCAGGGGTTTCTGGGTTTCCACTGTCGTAACTGCTCAGCTGGGCCATTTCTGAACAGACAGGACACACGACAGGCTCAACCAGCAGAATGCACAGCCCCTCCCATTAACCGCTGACCGCAGGTACGGGCAGCAAACGGGACAGGACTCACATCATGTTTACTGCACAGTCTTACATCTCACACCTGTCTCTCCACATGTCTGCATATTCAGGTCTACCTGGATTATCATGCAGGTCAGATCGGTCATCACACTCTGGTATTATTAACACCTCCAGCTTCCCCCGTCCTCAGATCAGCTGATCATACAGATGGACTTTGTAGTTCTACACTTCCATTTTGTAGTCCATCTGTTTACATACTATGTTAGTTACCTTTACTTTGTTCTCTGATGATCAGGACCATGGACCGAGCAGGTACACTCTACTGCCAAAAGTATTCACTCACCCGCCCGGACGCACATAGGAGTTTAAGTGACGTCCCATTCCTAATCCATAGGGGTCAGTGTGACGTCGGTCCACCTTTTGCAGCTAGAACAGCGTCAAGTCTTCTGGGAAGGCTGTTCACAAAGTTTAGGAGTGTGTTTATAGGAATTTTGGAGCATTCCTCCAGATGTGCATTTGTGAGGTCACACACTGATGTTGGATGAGAAGGTCTGGCTCTCCGTCTCCGCTCTAATTCGTCCCAAAGATGT